>ML823428.1:102667-141316 GCA_009831015.1 Picea engelmannii
GAAATTTGACCCAAATGCAGTAGTGAGTTACCTTAGTATATAATGATAATCCAATTCAGTAGCTTCCCAACAAAATCAAGCAGCTCCTCAAATCATTGTTACTTTACAATGTACATGTACCAAAAGTATGAACAACATCTAAACACCAAACACAAAATAAAAAAAATTAGAAAATGTCTAAGTGTCTTTCAGGACCCAAGGCACCTTCCACTATTTGATAATAGAAAATTCTTCCTTCCATAAGATCCAACGCCTGCTTTGACATCATATATGCATCCTGATTGAATTCTCTCTATATATGGCTGAAATTGATATAAGAAAATTCCAAAATCAAGTTTTGAATCGGTTCTTTCCAAAAGTGCAAACCTATCACATGAATGTCACTTCGATGATTCAACTTATTGATGATGATCTTTGAATCCACCACGATCTGCAAATGATAAATATGTAATTTGATCGTCATCAATAGAAGAGCTCAAACTCCCAACAGTTCGTCGCGAATATTCATGCCAGCACCATAGTTGAACCTCCACTTGTAATTGATCGACCCATTTATTTTAATCATTCCACCAGCTCCACACTTTGAATTCTCACGCTGAGACGCTCCATCAAACCATCCAATAGGTATATACATCGCTAATACAGGTGGTCTGATAAGTCTTGTTTTGGAGCTCTTAACAACTTGAAAGTTCCCAAGCATAGCCAACACTCGAAAGTAAACAACTATGTCAGAGAGCTTGCCTCCCTCCAAGATCATTGCATTCATGTGTAACCACAACTGCCAGCGAATAAAACACGGTAGCACTTTAAATCGAAGAAAATGGAGCATCCAAACTCTGAAACAGACATTCAACTGCTACAAATTCCAATCAAAACTCAATTTAAGATATGATAACACCTCTTTCCAAACCAACTGAGCAAAACTACATTGAACCATTAAATGATAGATAGATTCGCCTCCTTGAAATCATAGCATACAAATACTAGGACTCATGCCACCCTTCTTCTGCAAATTGTCACAGGTTAGTACCTTATTCTCCAAAAGGAGCCAACTGAACAATTTAAGTTTGGTTGGAATATTCCAATCCCAAAGAGCCATGTGCCACCACTTTGCAGAACACCTCCAAGACTGGAATGATAAGGTTGCATAGGCTTCCTTAGCAGTAACCTCCCCCGAATTTACATTCCACGACCAACATAACTCATTCAGATAGTTTGATAGGTAAACACCAGACCGGTTAAGAGCCCTGATATATACCTTCCATTCATCTGATAAAAATCCATCAAGTCCCAAATCCTCTACCGACATCCACTGTGACATCCAAACCTGGCCTTGGAGAAGACACCACCTGAAAAAAGATAATAGAACCCTCTATCCCATAAGCTAGAAATAAGATTCTATGATAGCTTTGAACAAGATAACAACCCAATAATCAAATCCTCTCCAATTCTGATTGATGTACCAGCCCTAGGCTTCCAAGCAAACCAATATGATACAATGTGAAATGAATTTAAAAGACAATGCCAAGAATTTGATACTCTATAAGATTTCATAAGGGTCCCTTTGAACCATGCATTTACAGAATAATTATGAAGATACTTATCTTTCACTACCTTGTTCCATAATCCATTTTTTGTCATGCATCTCAATAAAATTTTAGTAGCCAATGCCCGTCCAAACATATCCATATTCTTCAGTCCCCATCCTCCCTAAAGTTTAGGATGAGAAATCATCTCCCAATGACAAAGATGTACACCCTCCTTAGCCTTATTCCCAATCTATAAAAAACTAAAAAAATTCCTTCTAATCTAGATTAAAACTGACTTAGGAATACAAGACAATGATAATCAATAAACCGGTTAACTTTCCAAAACCAATTTGGCAAGGATATATCTCCCCCCCAATGAGATCCACCTGTAACACCAGTTCCCTATACGCTTATCAATTTTGTTTAAGAGCCTTCTCCAATCCTCTTTACGATAATTGTATAGCTTGAGATAAAAACCCAAATACTGAAAACCAACTTCCAGCTCCACAAATTGATAAGGAAATAAAGACTTAAAAGAAACAAGGTTGACAGAGTTTAAACCATAATAATGAAAGGAGGATTTCTAGGCGTTTATGGAAAGTCTCGTAGCATGAAAAACAGGGAAAGAATCTCACCAATCACTCTCCATTCCAGCAATGAACCTTTAGCCATTATCAACACATCATCAAAAAACAACAAATGAATGATCTTGATAAGATTAGAAACATGTATTCCTCCAATCCTACCCTCAACTTGCACTTGCTTCAGTAATAAACTCAACCCTTCCATGACCAGGATAAACAACAACGACAAAAGTGGGCATCTTGACGGAGACCCGTGGCACTTTTTAAAAACGTTGGTGGACCCCCATTTATCAAGACAACAAAAGTATTTGATGATACACATCCAAGAATCTAATTTGTAACTTGAAGACCCAAACCAGTCTGAAGCAACACCATCCAGAGAAAATCCCAATTTATACAATCATAAGCTTTATGAAGATCTAATTTAAGTACCAAAGCTTTGATCTTCTTTGACTTTATGCTATGAAGGCATTCTTGAGCCACCCCCACAACATCCAGAATCTATCTATCTAGAAGAAAACCAAATTGTTCAATAGAAAGCACCTTTGATAGCACAGGTCACAACCCGTTAGCAATGATTTTAGTAATAATTTTATAGACGAGATTGCATAAAGCAATTGGTCTATAATCATTGAATATTTAAGGTTTATCACACTTTGGGATAAGAGTGATAAACATATAATTTAAAGAACCCAACACAATCCTTGCCTCCTAGATTCTTCTACAGCCTCCAAAATGTCTTCCCCAACCAACTCAAAAAAATTTAGGAAAAATTCAATAGTCCACCCATCTGGGCCTAGAATCTTATCCTTTTGAAAACCTTCTAGTACCTTTTTTATTTCCCCCAAACTGATATCACTCCCTATATCTCGCACTTCATCCTCTAAAAATAGTCTGGGACACAACTAAACTACCTTCAATTGATCTATAATATTACAATTACCCAAATCTACAAAAAAGGAGTTGAAATGTCTAACTGCAACAGCCTCATTCTCATGTTGACATGTAAACATAGAACTATCTTCACCCAAAACCTCCTAGATGGAATTCTTGTTCCTTCCATGCTCTACAAATTTATGAAAAAAAAATGTGTATGTTTGTCACCCTACTTAAGCCAAATGGCCCGATTTTTTTGCCTCTAAGACTCTTCCTCAATTGAAAGAATTTGCATCTTTCTTCTCTCTAAAGAGTGAATAAGGGATTGATCACTGTGAGACGACACCCCATCAACCACATCCCTAAATTCCACCTCTAATTCATCTTTGATTTTAACCAATTCTTCCTTGAGAAGCTTTTTACGCTTACCTTCTCACTCAATGACAACATATTTTAACGATTTTAACTTCCAAACAAGACGTATTATAGAAGACACCTCCTCTACCTCAGTGAAAGAAAGCCAAATATTTTTCACCAAGTCCACAAAATCTTTCTCATCAAGCCAAACATGATTAAATTTGAATGGGTATTTAATATTTTCCACACCCTCTGAAAATTCCAACACAATAGGCGAGTGATCTGAGATTTAGGAATTGACCACCCAAGCTCGATAATGCTCTACATATGAAACCAAATATTTTGCCATATAGAATCGATCCAATCTCTTAGCAACTCCTTCATCTCCACATCTTCCATTGCGCCAAGTCGGTGATAAATAAATCGTCTCATGAATATCCACAAGTCCATGATTCTGAAGCAATCCATGGAAAAACCCCACTAACAGATCTAGCCGAGCATGTTTACCCCAGACTTCTCTCAAGGAAAAAATAAAGCTTAATTCCCCATAAATAATTTATTTTTTTTCATCTAAATTGTTGCTTCCAATTACCAAGTCCCAAAAAATGTTTCTATCAGCATATGGCTCCTAACAATTCAAAATTTTCACAGCCCGGTTACCCTCTCGAATCACACCCTCCAGCACAATACCTACAAGGATCACATAAGGAGAAAAATAAACTCAAAGAGAATTCCAAGAGAAATAATAACCCCCAGATAATCCCATAGAATTCACCGCACAACATTTCTAAAATGGAAAGAGACTCGACAAAATGGCCCTAGATTTCAATCCATTCACCATAGTTTTCTGTACTAAAAAGATATCAGGAGAAATTAATTCTAACAACCTTCGGAGGGTATTAGACTTTGGAGCCCCCCCAACTCCACGAATATTCAATGACAAAATTCTCATCTTTTTTATTTTGAAAGGGATTTATTTTCTCTAAGAGCCCTAGGACTAGAACCAACTGCACCTGAACATCTCGATTCACCACTCTCTTTTTCCACCTTCTTTCTTAAACTTCTTGTCCTAATGAGAGAGAAGTCTTTGCCCAAACCTCCAAGCATTGCTCTCTTCTTCACCGTTAAGGTCGAAATCGAATCCATAGGTCCATCTCCCCTCGATTCCATAACAGAGAAACCACAAGGAACATCAGAGCATCGATTGAAAATCGACATAGGTTTTCCTTGAACTATATCCTTGTATGAAGGAACCAGGATTTCAAAGATACCATCCATCTTCCCCTTCTCGAAAATGTCAACAAACCCAAAACGATACCCAAAAACAACCCCTCAATCAACCTTCTCAAAATATTCACCCACCAAGTCTTCTCTACCAAAAACATCAGACCGTAAAACACTATGAAAGAGTTTTGAAGGGGCTGCACCCTCAAAAATATTCAATGAATCGGAAGAGAAAGAGTCAAAAGACTCTTTCACATTCCCCAAAGCCTGGGAATTTTCTCCTCTGAAAAAAAAAATTATGCTTTGGTTAGCTCTTCCAAATAAAATTTTAACCTGGGAAGTTGGTCGCAATCGTGGTTGGGTGGGCCCTGGATGGTGTGTTTTATGAAAATCTCACGGTGAATCTACTTCTCATTTATTTAATGATTGTGTGTATGGAGAGAAGGTAGCAGGCATTGTTTCTAAAGAACTAAATCCTTCTTCCCCGTAGAATAAATTTGCATCTCACTAATTTGTTGATTGTGTGTATGCGGAACAGGTAGCAAGCATTGTTTCGAAAGAACTAAAGCCTTCTTCCCTGTGAAAGAAAGCTAGCCTGGAAGATTTCTTAAGGGACCGGTTATCTAACAAATAAGTCAAAAGGTTCGAAGGCATGCCTAGATTTATGGTTTGATGTATGTGGTGGGCTCATAATTCAAGTATCTTTAAAGACAAGGGCATCCCCCTGAAGTAACAGTAGGAATAATTTTGAACCTGTCCAAGGAGTTTATGACATATATTAAGATAAAGTCTCCAAAGGATCCAATAATTTCAGAGATGGACTTTGGAATCCCTTGGGGATTTTTTGATGGGGCGTGCCAAGGGTACCCTCGAGTGTGTGGGTTTGGTGTGGTCCTTTATATCTGATCCGGAATTGGATTCAGGAGCTTGATGGGGCTTAGAAAGGCCTAAAAATAAAATTTCTTAGAATGGCCTCAAAACGGACATAGGCCTCGTTGATATGAACCCAACGCAACTTGGATGGGTTCAAACAGATGTTGTATGCTTCGGATATGACGATCTATTCATTTTTCCAAACAGGCAAAAAAATGTTGACTGTACAGTCCGTACAGTGCCACATGGCAGCTGAATGTACAGGTCGTACGGTCGTACATATGATGTGGAAAGGTATACATGGCAGAATTCAGGGTGTTGACTAGGTGTATGGACTAACACGTGGCAGGGTGACTGCGTGTATGGACTAGTGACGTGGATAGAGTGGGCCAATCAGGGAGTGACACATGTCACCACTACAAGGGTGACATGTGGCACATCCGTACGGTGCTGAAAGGGAAGACAGGTGGCAGAAAAGTGGAAGAATCGACGGTCGACACATGCCAAGTATCTAGTGAATAGTGCGGTGCCACGTGTCCAAGACATGGGCTACCACGTGGAAACCATTCATTGGACATTTTGTTGTTGGGCAAAATTTGGTTTTGGAGTCCATGGGGTTCAAGCTATGGACCTCACTAAGCATCGAGTTTTCGCATAGGCCAGGCTACCAGCCCACCTATAGGTGTCACTTAACTACTATGGTGCAATTATAATATTTATGTTGATGTGTTCTTTCAGGCAGAGGAGTTTAGGGCTAGGGCCTATCCCTATCCCCCTAGCACACCCATAGAACCCTACCACAAGACTTGGACTCTACCCTTTGGCGCGCGGTTGTGACTTTCCAACCCCCGGTTATGATACCTCTACCATATGACTCGGGGTCAACACTTATAAAGCTCAAACTATACACTTGGCACAGAGGTAAGGGGTTAAGCCCCGCTCGGTCAGGCTAGCCTGCCAACCAGGGGGCTTAACCGTAGGCTTTTACATCAGGGGGTATAACCACTAGCGCATGGGTGTATGGGGCCTGGCCACATGGGCCATGCACACGACCAAGGTGCCAAAACCGTCGAGGGGCTTAACCGTCGGGTCCAAGTTTAGAGCGTGAGGCCACATGGTGTGCGCTAATAGGAATAGGAGCCAACAATTTGGAGGTTACGCCCTTAATATATGTAGAAGTGGGTTTTGAACTTTGGAATATGGTTTTTAATTGATTTATTCAGCTATTTTTGGAGAGTTTTGGCCCTTTTTGAGGCCAGATCTTGGGGAGAAGTTGGGAGATGGTTACCAACTTCAGATCTATATAAAACAGGGCTTCTTGGAGCCATGGAGAGGGGGATTCAGAGTAGGTTTATGTTGAATATTTTCCAAGCCAAAGCCATTTTTATGCAGGGAAGATATTGAGGAGACCACATTTGCGGTCCATTTCTGGGAGCTCTGGTCATCTGATTTGAGTGTCGTTTCTTTTGTTGGGTTCCATAGATATGGTATAACAAGACTAGATTAGTTTTGTAACCTTTTGGAAGTTTTGTGATGTACTTTTAAATCTTTGAACAGAGATAAGAAAGCCTCACCCACTGAGACAAGGGCCCGGAGACGTAGGCGAGATTGTCGAACTCCGTTATCACTTTGGTGTTCTATGGTTTGTTGTTCTTCTTGCTTTATTTCAGATCTATATAAGTGTATATGGATGTCATGTTTCATTTATAATTCTTCCTCTTTCATTCAACTTCCTAAATGGTTAATTAACGCATGCTAAATAACTCAACCATTGTCGTTTAAAAGATCTTTTCAGATCAAGTGGTATCAGAGCTAGTTGACGTTTGGATTTGAGTTTTGCATGTTAACCAGGGAAAAGCTACATCGTGGTGAAGGAGATATTTTTGAAGAGAATCCATTGATTGGATTGAGAAAGAGAACGTCTCAAAGAGAGAAGATGGCATCAAAAGAGGGACTTTCTCAAGATGAGAAAGAGTTTTGAAAACCTTTCTTCGCCATGTCGGAGATGATGAAGGTTTTGTATGAGGATTACTTGGAACAAAAGAGACCATTTCTTGGTGATTATTCAGAGGGAAAAAGTGAATAAGTAGAGGATCCTCCTCAAATTCCTCCTTCACTTCCATCTTCACCTCCTTCTTCTCCTTCTTCTTCAAGTTCAAGTTCTAAAATCACCGCAAAGAAACATGTTTATAAACATAAGAATGAAATGCATTTATTAAAACTTGATGTTAAATTCAAATTACCCATGTATGATGGTGAAGTTAATGCAGAGAGACTTGACAATTGGGTCAAATAGATGGATTTTTATTGCAGTGTGCAACAAATCAAGGATGAGGCAACTCAGATCAAGTTGGCTTCACTTAGACTTGCAGGCACAACACTCATCTGGTGGCAAAGCAAGATGCAAAATGGCACGCAACAAGTGGCTAATGTATTTCCATCATGGCAAAGTTTTTTTTTCACTTGGAAAGAAATTATATCCTTTGGGTTATAAAGAGAAAGCGTTAATTGAATGGAAAGCTTTAAAACTAAGAAAAGGACAAACAATGCAAGAATACATATATGGCTTTCGTAAAATGGCATTGATGTTACATATTCTTTTACATACCCAAGAAACTCTTATGAAGTATATAGGAGGTTTACTTGCACATATTCGAAACATTGTATTCATGTTTGTACCAATTAATCTTGATGAGGTTTATGTTCAAGCGACATACATTGAAGCAAGGAAAACAGGCGTTGGTGTATCGGGGGAATCGTCTTCAAGGAAAGAGGACAAAAGGAAGTGGCATGGAAAGAAGGAAAATTAAGTGGTAAGAAAGGAAGAGAAACCCTCTTGCAAACATTGCAAGAAAGAAGGGCATGATGAGGACCGTTGTTGGAAATTGCATCCCGAGAAGAGACCGAAGTGGTTCAAGGAAAAGAAGGGAGGTAAACAGTTGCGGCAACAACACGACCAACAGACCTGGGATCGGATTCAGCTGATGAATCTAAAGTTTCATTGGTTGGTACGACAAGTAAAATTAGTGAAGGATTTGGTTGTAGAAGTAACGTGTTTCACATAAGGTTCATCATGAGACACACTAAGGTTGACACATTGATAGATAGTGGATCTCAATCTAACTTAATTTCAGAGGAATTGGTTAAGAAATTGGGATTAAAAACACATATGCATCATAAGCCTTACACACTTAAATGGATAAGAAACAATCATCATATGCACATAACCAAGCAGTGCACATTAAAATTTTCAATTTCATCTAAGTTTGTGGACGAGGTAACCCGTGATGTGGTGCCACTAAGTGGATGTGGAATGGTCTTAGGCAGTCCATACTTGTATGATCGTAAAGAAATCTTCTATAGGGAAAAGAATCAATATCATTTAACCAAAGAAGGTCAAGAATATGTGGTTCATGCTCATCATTTAAAGGCAAATAAAACTCTTCAAACTATGGAACAATTAAGAAAGGAAGCTCAAGCAAGAAACACACCTATAATTGTTTCAAATCAAGTAATTGATCTTAAGAAAGAACATGAGATTATTGTAGAATGGAAAATCAATCACAGTTTGCTTCAAGATAAGCTAATGTCATGCAAATATTACAAACATATCAGTTCATTTGCAGTCATATTTTTTATGCTATCATTAGTAATGTTGTCTACATGGATGATAGTGGCTTTAGTAAGATGTGACAGGGTACAAATGGTTAACAATATGTTGTCAGTTATCATGATTGTGTTACAATTGATCTTGATGAGACAGGTGCACATGACAGAGTTCAAAGACAGAGAACAAGATGGGTGGCCTATCCCAAGCTTGATGATTGGTCAGTAAACTTTTGGGGACCAAAAGGTCCTTAGTGGAGAGGTGTGATCTAGAATTGGATCCAGGAGCTTGAAGGGGCTCAAAAAGGCCTAAAACTAAAAGTTCTCAGAATGGCTTCAAAATGGACGTGTGTGTAGGCCTCGTCGATATGAACCCAACGCAACTTGAACGGGCTCAAACAGACGTCGTATGCTCCAGATATGGCGATCAGTTCATTTTTCCAAACAAGCAAAAAAATGATGACTGTACAGTCCGTACAGTCCCACATGGCAGTTGACGGTACAGGTCGTACGACCATATAACTGACATCAAAAGGTATACGTGGCAGAATTCATGGTGTTGACTGGGCATACAAACTGACATGTGGCAGGGTGACTGGGCATATGGACTGCTGATGTGGAAATACAGGTGGGCCAATTAGGGAGTCACACGTGTCACCACTGCAAGGGTGACACGTGGCATGTTTGTCTGGCGCTGACAAGGAAGACAAGTGGATGAATCGACGGTCGATAAGTGGTAATTATCCAGTGAATAGTGTGGTGCCACATGTTCTAGACATGGGTTAACACGTGGCGCCCATTCATTGGATGTTTTGTTGTTGGGAAAAATTTGGTTTTGAAGTCCATCGGGTTCGAACCATGGACATCACTGGGCATCGAGTTTTCGCGTAGGCCAGGCTACCAACCCGCCTATAGGTGTCACTTAACTACTATGGCGCAATTATAATATTTATGTTGATGTGTGGTTTCGGGCGGAGGATTTTAGGGCTGGGGCCTAGCCCCAACCCCCCGGCGCACCCATAGAACCCTACCATGAGACATGGACTCTACCCTTTGGTGCGCAGTTGTGACTTGTCATCCCCGGGCTCCGATACCTCTACCATATGACTCGGGGTCAACACTTACAGTGCTCAGACTATACACTTGGCACAGAGGTAAGGGGTTAAGCCTCGGTCGGTCGAGCTATCCCACCGACCAGGGGGCTTAACTGTAGGCTTTTACATCAGGGGGTATAACCACTAGTGTGTGGGTGTATGGGGCCTAGCCACATGGGCCATCCACGCGACCAAGGTGCCAAAACCGTCGAGAGGCTTAGCCGTAAGGTCCATGTTTAGAGCGTGAGGCCACATGGGGCATGCTAATAGGACCAAGAGCCAACAATTTGGGGGTTTTTCCCTTAATATATGCAGAAGTGGGTTTTTAACTTTGGAATATGGTTTTTAATTGATTTATTCAGCTGTTTTTGGAGATTTTTGGTCCTTTTGGGGGGATATTGGGCCCTTTTTTAGGCTAGATCTTGGGGAGAAGTTGGGAGATGGTTACCAACTTCATATCTATATAAACTAGGGCTTCTTGGAGCCATGGAGAGGGGGATTCAGAGTAGGTTTATGCTGAAGATTTTCCAAGCCAAAGTCATTTTTATGCAAGGAATATATTGAGGAGAGCACCTTTGCGGTCCATTTCTGGGAGCTCCGATCATCCGATTTGAGTGTTGTTTCTTTTGTTGGGTTCCAGAGATCTAGTAGAACAAGACCATATCAGTTTTGTAACCTTTTGGCACTACTGTGATGTACTTTTAAAGCTTTGAACATAAATAACAAAGCCTCACCCACTGAGACAAAGGCCCGGAGACGTAGGCGAGATTGTCGAAATGCATTATCACTTTGGTGTTCTATGGTTTGTTGTTATTCATGCTTTATTTCAGATCTGTATAAGTGTATATGGTTGTCATGTTTCATTTATAATTCTTCCTCTTTCATTCAGCTTCCTACTTGGTTAATTGACACATGATAAATAACTCAACCATTGTCGTTTAAAAGATCTTTTCAGATCAATATCAAACATAATCACTATATTCATTTTCGTTATGCTCTGAGTAGAGGAACAAACAAAAAATTACAGCTCATAGCCCTTCGAACTCTCTTGGAAATTGCCTCCACTAAAGATATCAAAACGTTGCAGATTATGGAAGACTCCAAGTTTGTAATCAATTGGGAAAGACGGATTGGGAAAGACAGAAAGAAACAGTCTCGGATGTCAGGTTGGAACCTCTGCTTCGGGACATCAAGCACTCTATGCAATCCTTTGAGTGGCTCTCCTTTAACCACATCTTTAGAGAACTCAATGAAAAAGAAGATTCATTGTCCAATAAGGCCTTGAGGGAAATAAAGTTTTGGCCAAAGCACTCTTTTGTTTATATTGTATAAGAATATGTAGTGAAGGAAAAATAGAATATGTGCATACATGTACATGATGATTGTTTTTTGTGATTTTTGTATAGGTTGTAGAATTTTGATAAGAAGAAGAAGGAAAGAACATAATGCAGTTTTTCTAAATAGAATCCTTAAGAGGAGAAGCAACATGCATATTCACTTTTATGAGTATAAATATTTTTCCTATATTTATTTTGTTAAAGTTATTTAAGAGTTATAAATAGTAAAATATTATTATCTTATTTTATGAAATTTATGTTAATTTAATTTCTATGAATTAATATAAAAAATAAAAAATAAATAAATTATTATTATAATGATAGAATAGGATCTAACAATAAATAAGAATCCAAAATTGAGAAGGCTCCCAAGGAACCAATTTTGGTATAAAGAGGATTGTTATAATTTTAATTTTCAAATTAGTTATTTTCATGTCCCCACAATGTGCCTTGCAATCGTGCACCTCTTGAGGGCGTGTGGCACCATGGCGTTTCTCACTTGGATGCTTGGAAACACCAAGGTTACTTCGTATGAACTATGTCTCTTCACCTAGAGCATACCCATACTCTGTTCTAGGCTATCGGCGAGTCACACTCCTACTCTAGTACAACTCTTGTATACTTAAACATTCATTAAATGCTTTAACACTAGTCATATTTAAGCATACATTCATGAGAAACCTAGAGAACTATGGAACAAACGAAAGACAAAGTTAGATATAGTGTGGGTGGCATATACCATGCCTAACACCTGGCTAAGTATTTGTTATTGTGAAACAATTACAACATGAGCACTATCGGCTCGATTTACAACAGGGTGGAGTCAAATGACTCACCTCACCTCACTAAGACACGCATACACAGGTCATCACCAAGACTCTTTATCACAACCTTATTCGTTGCCACATTTGTTGCACCTAATACGTTCCCCCAATCGCAGACTTTTTGTCTCTTCGTTTCCGCAGACTTCACAGATTTCTACTCTACCTCACACATGCCTCCAATAGACCTAAGTTTCCAGACTTAGCCAAATTTTTCCCAAGATAATTTATCCTAACTTTGTTCTCTGAATCCTCCTCAAGGCAGCACAAGTCATCCCATGTGGAGCAACTTGGCTCTTTGAGGGAGTTGCCTCCCTTCATCTGCCTCAAAACCGCAGATCTCTCTTGCTCTCCATGTCTTTCCAAAACTTTCCTTCCTTGGTTGTGCGCCCTTCTTCTCTTATAGGATCTCTAAATGTCACCATCGTGAACCGTCATTTCCTTTGGGGGTTTCGTGACCCTTCGCAAACCCATGTCCAAACGAATTGGTGTGCCCCTTCGTGGAACCGGTCACACAAATGAACCCACGCACTCATTAATCATTGTGCCCCTTGGGACCAACTCGCCCAACCTTGGTGCACCCCTCATGTTGGTGTGCCCCAGCTGTCGAACCGACTCACCCTCTTGGGTGCATGCACCCCTTAGGTGATTTAGGTTGATTGTCCTAAGTGCTCCCCCCATGCCTTAGTTGATTCATTCATTTGGTAGAGTGTCCAAGTCTTGCCCTCAACCCTTCATCAAACCGCCCATCATCTAAATTGTGTCGCAAGGTATATTGGGTGGAGTTTCCCCTTGGCACGTCACACGCCCAAGAAACCCCAACTCTCCCCTATATGAAGGTGTTTGTCTCCTCAATCACACTGAGCATATTTCATGTCTGATTTCCTTCGTTTCGATCTGTAGTGGAAGTGTGTACACACAAGTTAAGCTCTCAAGGCCTTACATCCTCCCCCACCTCAAGTCGTTTACATCCTCAGAAACATCCACAAAATATGTGATATACAACTATTTTCCCAACTCATGCCTTTGCTACAACTAAGTCTGTTGGAAACCCTGAGTTTCATGCCAATTGGAAACCCCAAAATTCTGTCAAAGTGGAAACCCCAAGTTTCCTTGCAAAGTGGAAACCCCAAAATTATGTCAAAGTGAAAACCCCATGTTTCCTTGCAAAGTGGAAACCCCAAGTTTCCAACTCACACAAAAATCATCTGCAATTTGTGAAACCATCCACACTGCCCTTTCCCCAAAGTTGTGTGTGACCAAAATGTCTGCTACAATGACAAGACGTCTCTTCCCCAACTATATTCGCAATGTCCAAGTTTCCACTACCCCACTACGACGATCACTCTTCATTTTGTTGTTGTTGTTGCCTCGACTGTTGTTGCAAATTCACCTAAAACTTCAAAAATGTCTAAGTGTTGAACTTATATGAATTTGTTGGTGCATCCATACTTCAACCAAATTTACCATGTCTATGCACACTGCATGACTCAAGTCCTACATTGGTTGGTTAGTTAATCCAACTATTACATCTAGTTCTTGAAATGTGCATCTCCATGCTTGAAGTTCGCCTTTTTTGTTTGCATATATGTCACTCCATCCAACTCCAAATACTAAGAAAAGTGTCCATCCTTGCCTCACTACTGCTATCATCGTCTAATCTTCGTCAAGGAGATCCTCCACAATGTCTAAGTGTTTCACTTTGAACCTACTGGCGCATCCATACTCTGACTTCCTTCTGCAATTCATTCCATCCATGCAATGATCTCAAACCAAGTCAAGGTCACCCCTCGCCTTGTTGCATTATGAATTCACCCCAAAGAAAATTCATTCGTGGAAACTTGACTCCACTTTCCACCTCATGGTACAGTTAGCTAATCTACCCCAAGAACTGTGCATCCAGAATGCCTTTGCCTCATTACTCCATCACTCTTCCATGCTACTGTGTCTACCTCTCTATGCCTTGTAATGGTTAAGATTCACCCAAAACCATGTTTCCCAAAGTAAGAGAAACACCCATTCCCAATCTCTTCATGTTGCAAACTCCATGTCCGCACAATCCTCCAAACAAAGGCAAGTTCTCAACTTCCCTCCTTTTGTCAAGTCACCTCAAAACAACTCAACATCTACAATGAGTGTGGCCAACACGCCCTCACTCCTYAATTGCCCCAACGAAATATCCAAAGCATTCCAATTAGAAAGAGCCAYCTCAAAGAACTTCCATGTCTTAGGCACATTCACACCAATACTCTCCCAACCTCACCCAACGACCCTCTCAAATATCTAAGTCATCGCACAATTGTCTGCAAGTCACCAAGGTGTGCTCTGCCTCRTCCAATGTCCCATACCAAAGGCGATCTAACACCACCCAAGTCACTTGGTTTGTGTTCTTCCCATTCAGGTTGACTACAACAATTCTTAGTCAACTTATTTTCTAACTCCATCCGTACCCTAGAAAAAAATTGCCTTGAACCTTCTGCAAGTGTCCAAACTCTGGAACTGTCATCGCGACTGTCAAATCATCACATGACCCAATGAAACTGGCTAAGACACCAAACACCAGGGCACCTCATTCAACCTCTCAACTCGATAGGAATAGACTTCACTTCCCGCTTCACCGCAACGACCTATCCAATGCACCTCATAAAAGAGTTAGGCGGCTTCCTCAAGCCACCTCCACAACTACATCCAAATCTGCCTAATTCCACCACATGACTCGTCCAATCAGGTCATCCCAAGCTCTTCCACACACTCACCCAACCGAGGCATCCCAAATGTAACATGACTTCTTCAAATCTGCACCACTTGAGTCATCCTCAAGTATGTCAGTTTTCACCACGGAAACGGAATACACTTGAACCACCAAGCCATTCGACTTTCATTCAAAGAACTCACTGCAACACTTAGGAAATGTAGGAAATCAAAACCAACCATACCTTTTCCAAATGACATTGTTCGTTGCAACCATGTTCTAATCCTTTTGTCCTAGGCCTGCACCTTCCCAAGCAATTGACTCTCCATATGAACTCACCTCAACCACCATCCACAGCTCCACACATCTACAAAACCTTTGCAACAATCCAAGGCTGATTAAGTCCAAAAATTTGCATGCAACCAATCAAACTCATCTCCAATGCCTTGTCATCTCCGCACCTTGATTGCTTCCGCTTCAAG
This sequence comes from Picea engelmannii, assembly GCA_009831015.1. Lineage (NCBI taxonomy): Eukaryota > Viridiplantae > Streptophyta > Pinopsida > Pinales > Pinaceae > Picea > Picea engelmannii. The sequence goes on from ML823428.1 coordinate 118,143, forward strand.
GAACCATTTGCGTTGATACCATTTGTCACATCCCCATAGTGTGCCTTTCAATCGTGCACCTCTTGAGGACATGCATAACCGCAACATTTCTCACTTGGTTGCTTGGAAACACCAAGGTTACTACGTTCAGACTATGCCTCTTCACCTGGAGCATACCTATACTCCGTTCTAGGCTACCATTGAGTCACACTCCTACTCTAGTGCAACTCTTGTATACTTAGACATCCATCAACTGCTTTAACACTTAGTCATATTTAAGCATACATCCATGAGAAACAAAGAGAAATGTGGAACAAATGAAAGACAAACATAGATATAGTGTGGACGACACAAACCATTCCTAACACCCGTCTAAGTCTTTGTTATTACGAAATAGTTAAAACATGAGCACTACCATCTCGGTTTACGATAGGGTAGAGTCAAACGACTCGCCTCACCTTACAAAGACACTCATACACAGATTGTCACCAAGACTCTCCATCGCGACCATCTCCACAGCCACCTGTGGTGCTCCTCAGATGTGCCCCCAACCGTAGACTTGTTGTCTCTTCATTTCCACAAACTCTGTCTCTTCATTTTTGCAGACTTCACAGATTTTGGTTGTGCCTCCAACAGACCTGCATTTCCAAACTTAGCCAAAATATGCTCAAGAGAAGTTCACCCAAATCTGTCCACCAAATCCTCCTAAAGGCATCACAAGTCCTCCCATTTAGAGTGACTTGGCTCTGTGAGGGAGTTTCCACTCTTCGTTTGCCTCAAAACCGCAAATATCTCTTACTCTCCTTGTCTTTCCAAAACTTTCCTTCCTTGGTTGTGCACCCTTGTTCTCTTATAGGCTATCCAAAGGTCACCATCACAAACTGTTGTGTCCTTTGGGGGTGTCACACCCCTTTGCGAACCCATGTCTAAACGAATTTACACACCTCTTCACAAACCCAGTCACCCAAACAAACCCATGCACTTGTCAATCATCATGTCCCTTGGGATCGGTGCGCTCCTTATGCTGGTGTGCCCCATATGTCGAACCGAATAGTCCTTTTGGGTGTGTGTGCCCCTTAGGTGAGTCGGACTGACTTTACTAAGTGTGCCCCCCATGCCTTAGCCTATTCATATGTTTGGTGGAGAGCCCTAGTATTTCCCTCAACCCTTTTTCAAATCGTCCATCATCTAACTTGTGTCACAAGACATCTTGGGCAGAGTCTCCCTTTGGCACATCACATGCCCAAGGCACCCCAACTCTCCCCTATATGAAGATGTTTGTCTCTTCATTCACACCAAGCATCCTTCCTGCCCGATTTCCTCTGTTTTATCACTTTGAGAAACTCTTTGAGGTTGTGGATCAAAGATGCTTGGTAACTTAAGGTAAACTTATTTTTGTATTTTATATGTGTGGATCAATGGGATAACTTAATTACAATATGGTATTCAGACAGTCAAAATGAGAATCAAATGAACCAGTGCTCTCAAGGATCAATAATCAGATGATAGCTTTAAAGTGGGTGAGAAAGCAGTATTTATAAACCAGATACAAAATGTAGGGTTTAATAAACAATGATAAGAAACTATTAAGAAAGTTATGAAATGACTGATGAGATGACAGTCATTCTACAGTTAAAACAACTTGAATAAGAGTACAGAAGGAAAAATGAGAATCTGATATCAATAGAGAGAGAAAACTGTGATTTTTATTATCATATCAAAAAGCTTGTTTACAATATAGTATATTTCTGTATCCAGAATCGAACCCCTGGTATGTGAAAAAGATAGGCATTTATAGCCTTTCAACAAGTCTCAGATCCCGGAAAACTGGATCTGGATTTCTAAATATAGAAAACAAAAAACAAAACTAAATACAATAGGATAACTAAAGATCTAATTCCTATGGATCGAACTGTCTTCAAAGTTCTTTGACATCTGCTCTTTATCATTGATGTGCCTCTGATGTGTCTCTGATGTGTCTCTGATGTGATGACACATGTCTTCAAAACTGAAAGATTTCAACAACTATGTGTAAAGTCTTGTATAACCATACGAACTTCTACCTCCTATATCTCCATAAAACCTTGAAACCAAATATTTCATAATTTGGTGATTAATTCTTTGATGCCACCTTATCTTTAAATCACCCAAAAATCGCTCTATTTGAGCTCCAAATCTTCAAATTCCTTCTCTGCGGTTTCACCGGTTATTCCATCTTGAAATTTGCTAGTTAGTCGTTGAAAGCTCTGCTTTTCAATGGCTAATTGGTTATAAATACACTTCATGTGTCGGTGAAATCTCTTTCCTTCATTCTCTTCAATGCCAATCTCCTCTTTGTTTGATTTTCTTGATAAATTCCATCTCATATGCATTACATGCAGCCTTCAATGTTTCCAATTTTGACATGAGAATATTGCAGGCAGTTGATTCAACCTTCTTTGTTCTCTATACACAATATTCTGGAACATGGCATTTACACAAAACCTCTAGAACATTTTCTTCAAGAGATTCATTAGCTTTTAGGATTGCAGATGAGAAAACTCAAAAGAAAAAACCCACGCCCACAAGAAATGTTTCATATGTATCTGCAACTTCTTCCAGAAGCGGGACCTCCCATGTCTACTACTGGATAAATAAACCTTTGAGCCAAAGGGTTGTGGATTTGACTGCAAACTGGAAATCTCATCTATCAAGATGCAATTGAAGGCCTTCACAGCAATCCTCCATAGTGAACCGTCGAGAAGATCTCTCCTTGTAGCCATGCATCTGGAAAGAGAAAAAATATTTTGTAAACAAGTTAAGGAGAACCTGTTGCAATGTGCAGGTAAAACCCAAAATTCTCAATGGGTAAACTGGATATACGAACTGCACACCGATCTAGAGTAGAGACTAATCTTTGAAAAATCTCCATAGGAGCGTCTATGGATGACTTGAGCCCCCTGTCTTAACATTTTCTCCAAACTCATCTTATATGAAGACTGTGTTCTTTTCTAGATGACGCAGCTTCCTTAACTAATTATGCATTGCATTTATCGATCTAAGTCTTGAATTCTGTGTGGTTGGCATCCAGAGCAGATCCCGCCTTAAATGCAGCTATATTCGTATGATATTCCTCCAGAAAGGAATAAGCCATACCCTTATGCAAATATGCTTTTACCAGAGATGGATCTGATTCTATCGCCTTGTTTGCATCAAGGATAGCATCTGTATAATTCTCAAACTTAATGTTCGTCGACGCCCTGTCAACGTATAACCTAGCCTTGGAAGGATCGAGATATATGGCCTGCGTGTAATACTTCGACATCTTGTTTGAAGTAGTCTTCTTTGATGACCACCATAGCCTGCCTCTCAGGATCCTCAGCCAAGTAATGATGCTATGTATGCCTTTGTGTGTACCATTGGCCCCTCCTTACCTGTAATCTAGCAATCTGAACAAATGAATTCGGCGCTTACCCCTGACTTGTTGACTTGGCATTGTCTTTGCATTTTCATTTGAAACCTGTAGCTTACAACCTGATGCTCGACCTGTCAAAAAGATCAATACACAACTATACTAACCAAGTTTGTTGCACGAGCATTCTCTGCCTGCAAAATCGGGCATCTGTATCATCAATTAGCTTGGCGTATGGCTTTGGTGTTTGCGTGTCAACATGTGGATTGATTCATAGTTTAACTCATGGACGGCTACATAGCTAAGCTCGTGGGTCCATAAAACCCCAGAGATTTTTAGAACGATAGTCACATAACTATATCAATGAGTTGTAGTGATAGGATAGGGACTTGGTGTGTGTATAACTTATAGACTTTGGCATATAGGTAATGATCTTTAGTGTTTAAGGAAAGATTAGTAATAACGCACTCAAGCACACAACACCTTTTGGCAAAAAGCATATTTATTGTTTGACAGTATAAAATCCAATAGAGCTAGGGTTATAGGTTAAGTATTATTTGTTTTGCATTTTGGTATTGTAGGCTTAAAATAGAGTAATAAAAACTCTCAAGTAAATATGATCAATGAGAGCTTAGTCAAGAAAGATTGGGAATGGGAGGTATAGACAATTCCTCTAAAAATTTAGAAATGAGCTTATGGAGAAAACACTTAAAAATACCAGTGCATTTTTTATCGCTAACACTTTGTTTCAGTCTGTGGCGAAAGTGTGTGCGCCCAAGCTAAGCTCCCAAGGCCTTATAGTTATGATGATGGGAGCTTATCATTAAAAATAATAACAATCCTTCTAGAGTTTTACCTAAATTATCTCTAGATTTGTTAGTTATTATGGATTTATATTTACTGAAATGCTTTAACTGTTTATATATATTGAAAGAGGAACTTTAATATTATAATACTTTCAATAAATTTTATAGTAAGTTTGACCTATTTTAAAATAGATTGGAGTAATTGTTCAAAGAATATTTTTTATTCAAAAGAATTGATTTTATTAAAGATATTTATTTTTTTCAAATATGAATAATTTGGTTTATTTTGTGTTTTTAAAGTTACCGTCATCTTGGTGGATCGCTTATTGTGATTTTGGTAAATATTTTTCCTTTTAAATTATTTTTTTATAATAAAGAGATGAAAAACAAAAAGCTTTAGTGTCGGTGATGGTTGTCAATAAACATTCCATAACACTAGCTATGGTATATCAAACTCGTGATAATATGAAGCAAATTTTTCCAACCTTGAATATTATTATTAGCTTCAATAGATAGTGACAAAAGAGTGTAATTTTAAAACTATAGATACAAATTCTATTCAAAACATGTATATAATAAACATTTTAGTATACCTGAGGGGTAATATGGAGTACCTAGGGAGGTACCTAATGGGAATAATAATAGATATTTCTATATATGAAGGCCATTGTTAATAAATAAGGCCTATGTAATAGTGTGAAAGCAATAAATGTCAGAAGGCTTACTAGAAGGTTCTACCTACTAGAATGTTCCTTCTCTAGAATGTCCATAGGACATAGATAGTACAATATAAAGGAGTAGAAACAATGTAATAGAGCATAGTGAAGAATGTTGTGAATGTATCAAGCAGTGCTTGAGGAGTGTTATCCTTATGTAAGGATTAATATGACCTCAAGGGTTTTCTCTACAATTTCTCATGTTTATTATTTTATGTTAGTGATTTGGTTCTCTCTTATATTTTCATATCTGAGGCACATAGCAAACATCCTCATCCAAATTCATCATAGATTTAAACAAAAGAAAAGAGCAACGTGCAAACATGTAAACATAGAAAAATGAAGGGGAAATAATCTTGCTAGTTAATTTAATGAATCAACATTTCTCAGTGAAAATATACCTTACAAGGTCTTACATATCACCAAGTAGGGAAAATATGTTATCATAAAATTATTCACATGTGAGACACTAGAAGATCACATTGAATATACCGAGACTAGAAAAACCATAAGTTCTAGCCTATAAGACAGTGACATGTGTGCATTGCATATCTAACAAGTTATTTTTCTTAATGTCATTTATGGGTATTGAGGGGTTCTTGAGCAATAATAGCTAGGTGGAGGGAAGGAGAGAATTATGGTCAACTTCATGTAGAAAATATGGTGAGCTACAAAATGGGAAAAGATGAAGATCCCAATGGCATGAAATGGAAGGGCGTGAGTTGGGAATTCGAAGGATTGTTTGTCTATAATGGATACATGTTTCCAACTATTGTGGGGGTGATATCATCATTCAATCCCTTGATTTATACATCTCTAAGTAAATCTACAATTGTTGCATCAAATTCCTCTTAGCCTTCCCTTGATTGTCATTATCATGCCATTTTCGTATGCTTGAGAAAATGAAGGGGTTCATTGCCCCCAATAGCCCCTATGTTGGCAAGGGTGCTATCTAGAGCTAGCCTAAAGTGTAGGGGAAATTGTAGTAAGGAGACAGTGGTGCACTTTCAATTCATGTTTCCCAATATGGCCCTTGGTTGGAAAGGGTTCTAGTTCAGGCAGTAACAGGGTTTACATTGAAGACATTACCAATCAACATAAACCAACACAATGAGGCACATGAAGAACAAAACCATGAGGAAATAAACTTTTAGCTATAAACCATCAAAGTCAAAATAAAAAAGTTGACCAAACAGATGAGCATGTAGCACATCAGTTCATGGGTCATGCAAACTACATGGCATTGATACCTATGTGTGGTACCTATACATAATCAGTGCATTAAAATACATAATTTAGCAAATCCCCTACTAAGTTTTGAGCAAAACTTGGGGGAACATCCTTTCTCTTGTATAATATAAAAATGCTGTCTTTTGGACTTATATTGACCATGGTTCCTCGTTGCCTTGCACCCTTATCATTCTTTTAAATGGTTAAGTTAGATGAGCCTTCATGTTCTACTTACTTGATTTTTGACTTGTTTTCTTTTCTTCCTTGAGCTTTATTACTTAATTGAGTTTCAATTTCCTCCCTTTGAACTAAGTTTCCTTTGTTTATTGGGTCCAATTTGGAAATTTTTCCCCTTATTTTATTTTGTTCACCATGTCCTTTTCCAATCTCCTCATCATACTTGTAGTTCAAGTTGGGCCCTCATTTAGACTCTCTGAACTTCTCTCCTCCACTCGAACTTTTCTTTTAACCTTTTACCCTTCATTTGAGAATTCTTTATTCGCTTTCAGACTTTGAACTTGATGAAATTTTCCTTGGCCTAATTTGGAAATCATCCCTGATGGCCAAATCGAGTCTTCTCACCACCTCTTCACCATCGGATTTTCAAATCAGGCATGATTTACCAATAATCAAATTTAGGTTGTGCTTTAAATTTCAAGTTAAGGTTTTATCGCTTCTTCTTTTCCTTTCAAGTTCCATTGTTATAAGTTCAAGTTTTTTTCTTTATTTTCCATTCCTAACTTTGTCCACACACACCCCCACCCCCCGATTTCCCCATCAAGCTTGATCTCAAAAATCGATCCCTTTCCTTGCCTTCCTTAGTGAACCCTTCCCCAATTTGGCAATTGTGTCCAATAGCTAGATCGATCCCTCCTATCACCTCTTTGACTTCATATGTACTTTCCCTTTGGTTCAAATTTTAAAGAATATTTTGAAGCCTCTATTTGAATTTTGGACCCTCCCCCGGTTTGATGATTGTTTTGATCCTCAAATAGAGCCTCCCCTCCACTAAGCCACCTTTTGACTTATCCCATTTTGGTGATTGAATTAATTTTCAATAATTACAAAATCTCTTTGTATGCGCTACATTATAAATAAATTCTCCCAAAATCCATGTCTATATCCATATGGCTCATAAATGTTGATGACTAATATTGTTAATCCATCTCATGAGAGATCAATTTCATTGATAAGCTTGAATGGAGAGATTATAGGTTTGTATGGGAAAATCCAAGTTCCACCTTGTCACCAAGCCACCAGACTTCCCTATAGAATCAACCAGAACAGACTTAACCCAAAGTTGTCTTTCCCACCTTTAGTATAATTGTTCAGACTAGCTTAACCTTCATGTGCATTTTTGGTGTTTTGGAAAATAATGTTTACACTATCTTTTTTCACAATAACAAATATATTTTATATTAGAAAGTTCTACAACCAAATTGTACAATTGTATAATGAACAATTTGAAAGGAGAGTCAAAGCCATATATCTAGAAAACTAGCTAGATGGGCCAAAAAAAGACCATAATTGTCCTCTCTAAACATGCTTATTATATGATGGTATGAGTACTTCCTTACAAACTATAATAACAGCAACACCACACAACAAAACTTCTAAAATAACAAAATATAAATTATTCATATTTGGGCCCATATTGCATTTCATCTATGCTAGATGCCCCAATTCTACACTGTCTTCCAGCATAAGAAACCCCTTCTTTGCATCAATTATGGGGATAAGAACACCTACTTTTTTATCCAATTATGGCACCAGAGGATGCTTAAGCTCTCATATACCCATCAAGGCCATGGAATGTTCACTATGAGAGGGAACCACCAAAGGACTAGAACCATCTCATTTAGGTAGTGAATTTACTTCCAAAGGGAGCCCAAGATGGGCCATCAAATAACCAACCTGCATTTGAAGAATCTATATCCACAAACAAAGTTCCAATTGCTTCCCTTTATAAACACCCATGAAATCATCTACTTCCATTTCCCATTAACAAAGATTGACAATGCTTCTTGTTGCATTGATTACATAACTATCTCGAACCTTGTTTTCCTTCAAGACATGCTAAATAAACTTGTCCTTTGAGAAATTCCAACTTATGGTCCAATTCATTATGCTACATTGTGCCTATGCAATTTCCTTTTCATACCACTTGAGACCATGTTGTAGTTATTCCATTTCACATAGAATGCAATAGCATTTACAACAATGACAAAGAGGCATTTTGAGAGAGGAACCAATACAACATAACACCACACCTTCATTAATACACATAGAGGACTAACCAATGTGAAGGGTCTTGACTACCCACTATTTACTACATCTGGCACCAAAATAAGCGATACTAGCATATAGACCTCCAACAACCAACTACCAAACCAACCACATAAAATACCTAAGAGAAAATTGTAGAATTCAAAGATAGAAGAGGAGGGGAATCATCGGATTCACACAACTAAGTGCATGCACTAGTGGCATCAAATGCTAAACCATCATCTATGAGGTCAGAAGAAACAACCTTTGTCCTCTTGGTACTACTATTATTCTAGAGCCAATGTGGATCCAACCTTCCACAATGAGATTGGAAATTCTAAGATGAGCCATCATATAAATTTTACTTTGTACTTTTGATTATAACATTTTAATAATGTCTAATAAACTTTCTCATCTATATAAATTTGGTCTATATAAACTTGGTCATAATTTTTGGGGTGATATTTAATCAACTTTGAATGAAATAAAAAAAATTGTTTATTATTATTATATTTTATATGTTTGTATTAGTAATATATTAATTGAATTTAAAAGGTATGATATATTAAATTATAGTAACAGTTGTTTTTATTTTGAAAATGTGATGGAGAGTGTAAGATTGGATGGTGGGATACATCCAATAATTAATAACTGATGATGATCCCTATCAATTATCTAACATTATCTAAAAACATTATTTCCAAATATTAAATTATTAATATTAAATATTAATATTGTACAATCTAATTACATATAATTATTGAAAGATGTCAAATTCATTTTTTTTAAATTGCATCATCCATAAAAATTTGGTTCTCTTTTATCATCCATATAAACTTGTTCTCTTTTTTGAAGTGATATCTAATAAACTTTGAATGGGATAATAATTCTGTTTATTATTATTATATTTTGTATGTTTGTGTTATTAGTAATATTTAAATAAATTTTAAAAACTTTGTTCTCTTTTATCATCCATATAAATTTGATTTTCTTTTTTAGATGATATCTAATAAATTTTGAATGGGATAATAATTGTGGGGATAATAATTGTGTTTATTATTATTATTATATTTTGTATGTTTGTGTTAGTAATATGTAAATAAATTTAAAAGATATAATATATTAAATTATGTTGATAGATGTTTTTTATTTTAAAAATATCATAAAAGGTGTAGTTTTGTATGTTTGTGTTAGTAATATCTAAATAAATTTAAAAGGTATAATATATTAAATTATGTTGATAGATGTTTTTTTATTTTAAATTATGTTGATAGATGTTTTTTATTTTAAAAATATCATAGAAGGTGTAGTTTGGTTGGTAAAAATATCATAGAAGGTGTAGTTTGGTTGGTAGAAATATATTCAATAATTGTCTTGTTTTAATTTCCATTTTTCAATAATTCAGTTGTTCAGTTATTAATTATGAGAGATGTGTTGTTTACAAATGGTAATAACTTTTCCCACGTAATAACTTTTATCATAGTAAATAATGTAACCTAATATGTTATGAATTGATTTTTTAATTATATGTTATGAATTGATTTTTTAATTTCAGAAGAAATAAAATTGATAGTTTTGATTATTTTGAATTAATCTTTTTTAAAATAAAATTTTGACTATTTTCTGAAATAAAATTGATAGTTTTGATTATTTTGAATTAATTTTTTTTAAAAATAAAATTTTGACTATTTTCTGAAATAAAATTGATAGTTTTGATTATTTTGAATTAATTTTTTTCAAAAATAAAATTTTGACTATTTTGAATTGAATTAGTCTTTTTCCACTTAGAAAATAATGAAAAAGATCAAATTAACATTTTTAAACTTAATATTTTTTACTATTTTGAATTATTTTTTTCCACTCACTTAAAATAATGAAAAAGGCAAAATTGATATTTTTTATTTGAAATACCAAGAATATTATTTCTAAATAATGAAATTGTCAATATTAAATATTAATATTATACAGTCTAATTACATAAAATTATAAAATTACGGAAGGATGTCAAATCCATTTTTTTATTTTCCATACAAAATTTTACCAGATTTTTTACAGGGACTGCTCGAGAATAGTATTCAGATGTTGACCACCTGGAAAAGACCACGACGATTTTTACAGGGACTTCTCCTGAAAAAGACCAGGACGATTTTTTTACAGGGACTTCTCCTGAAAAAGACTAGGACGATTTTTTCCAGGGACTAGTCGAGAATAGTATTCAGATGTTGGCAACCTGAAAAAGACCAAGACGATTTTTTACAGGGACTACTCGACAATAGTATTCAGATATTGGCAACCTGAAAAAGTTGGTCTCTGTAGCTCTTTCTGACTCTTTATAATTGTATTTCAGATATTTTGATAATAATATTGACTCCAGAATTCTGTTAATTCTGGACAGCCAATGATGAACACTACAACTGCAATAAAAAAATGTATGTATACCTTATGTACAAACATTAATATTGATATAATGGAATTTGGAATCCAGTACTGATATGTATTTGCGGTCGATGTTGTTTGTTAGGAATATGTATTTACTGTATATACTTCGAGCTCTGCCTCTGCTCATCAAGTCGGCGAACAATTTGCACCGGCTGGGATTAGAGGGTTTTTCTTTCGCACGGACTGGCTGGCAGAAGCGGCGATGGGCGGATGGCGTTGGCATTTGAAGCTGTGGATATAATATATGTTCCATGGCACTGGGGCGCCATGCTGCGTACCGATGGAATTGAAAGAGAATTTGGTGCTATTTACAAAATTGATTTGGCAAAGACTCAGATTATCGAACCTGGACCTGGGGAGCATTATTCCGGTGAACCACGCGTGCAGAGAACGACCGGTCGATGCACAAAAACTTCTGCTGAGGCGGCGGCGGCGGCTGCTTCATCATCAAGTCGATATTCATATACTTGACCTGGCTACTGTACTGCAAGTCGGAGGAAACACCTGTCCACCGTGGAAGCCGGTTATTCTTGGCAGAGGCCCGTACGGCGTGCTGTTGATGAGGATGGGATCGGCGTGTCAAAAACTGGTTGGTGAGATGATTCTGAGCGAGAGGACTGCAGTGGCTAGGATAGTACTGGAAGTGGTGCAGATCTCGCCGCTGAGGGATCCGATGATGCTGAGGATTCGAAACCGCGACCTGGCCGTCGTTCTGGGGTTTTACAGACTTGACGATTACGGCCTCGGCTAAAGGACGGTCATCCATGCGACCAGCTGCTGGAGACTTCGAGGCGGAAATTGAAAGAGGGAAAAGAAAGGCCCGTACTTTAGACAAACCCTCTCTCGCACCGACCCTGTCGTACTCCTCCAACATATTCTCCAAATCCTCGTCGGATTTAACAGATACCAAAGCATCGAGATCCTCGCTGGGCAACTGGCATTTCAGCAGCACGGCGGAGGAGCCGAAAACCTTCGACATCTTGGCAATCAAATCTGCATCACCCAAAACAGATCAATAAAAACACCGAAAGAGACACCCTAATCAAATCGCAGGTTTTCAAACCGAAACAGCTCAACAGACCTGCGAAACCGATGCTTCTGCTGGCAGCAACTACCCTTGTGTTTCCGCCAGCGTAACGGAGCTTGCCATCGCCGGGGCGCGGGAGAATCCTTCCCCCATATCTACACAGAAACTTCACACGATTCAAACCGCAGCTCTCGTCGGATTTCACAGAAAATTGATCGTCGGATTCTTCGGTTATTGTCATCGGTTCCTCCATTCCACTAGGCATTATTTAGCAGATAAAAGTATAGACAGGGAGAGCAGGTAGACAGAGAGAGCAGTGGAGAAAGCGCTCGGTTTGATGATAAGCAGATGCTCTGAGCATCCTACCCGCTATTTAACGACTTCCCCAACCTCAACTCCGTCACGGAGATAGGATCAACGGTAACTTGTAAGTACACCCAAATATTTACGACAGAACCACGCAGTAACTAAAAGAGGTAAATCACAACTCCTTGACGGCCCCCGTCACACCGCCCAAATTATGCACAAAACGCCGAAACTTTTTCCATTAACAAATCGACACGTGTACGTCGTGCTTATTTTCTGATGCTCTAGCAATTGCAAACCGACATCTGGCGTTACCTTCCTTCACAACTACGTCAGTCGTCGCTTTTCAAGAGAGTCGGCGGCTATTCCGATAACTGATTCCCGACTCTCTCGCTACTCTTTCGTATTGAGTGCTGGGTCCCACGCCACGCGGCATAACAAGACCCACCGCAAACTGCCAGGAAGTCGACTCCTGGGTGGACCCAGCGCGCCAGAGAATTCCACAACGCCGTAGGTCCCACGGGTCGACTCCCGCGCACCGCCGAGTGGAGCCAAACTCCAATCAAAGTTCCTGAATTTTATCCCGAATCACTGACACGGCCAAATGGTAAACCTGCCGCCTGCATTACGGGTTCACGGCGGTTGAAACTTCGAGGCAGCAACTGCCACTGACTGGCCGGTAGTTTCGTGAGACAAGGAGTTAAAGCCGTTCCAGACTTCTGCGACTAAAAGAAAGGATAAGTTTGATGGGATCGAGGGGCGTATGTGGCGAGTTTCGGGTCTGTGGCGGTGCTTGGTTTTCTTAGCAGGGAGGCAAGTGGCGTTCAATGAAAGAATCTGCAACGGATACTACGGACAACTCTGAGGACGACACGGGACGCGCTTCAAGATCTTCCACAGCAGCTCTCGACGTCGTAGGGTCAGGGTTAGGGATACTGTTAAATCCTAAAGGATAAGGTTCTGGTTTTCTGAGACGCCATTATTCCACTCTCGTTTAAATTAAAACCACCGTATCGTTATTTTCTGTTTGAAATCCCGTATTATAAATCATACCTTACCCCGTATGGATTTGATACGATACGATATGGAAAAAATTGATACGGATAAAAATTGAATGGAAAATTTTGCGAGTGTTTATTATGTATTTTAGTAATTTTTTCTATTATTAATAAATATGTAGTATTGTGCTTGATCTAAATCACATCAATCTTTAACATGGCTTAAATTTGGTTGTCTCCTTTTGTTATACATCATCATATATAAATTTTATTATTAATAAATATGTAGTGTTGTGCTCGATCTAAATCATATCAATCTTTAACATGGCTCAATTTTGATTGTCTCCTTTTTGTTATAGATCATCATACATAAAGAGGCCCCTTAAAAACTAATCATAATAACAAAACTTGACTCCATATCCAATTTTATTATTAATAAATATGTAATGTTATGCTCGATCTAAATCACATCAATCTTTAACATGGCTCAATTTTGATTATCTCCTTTTTGTTATAAATCATCATTATAAATCATCATTATAAATCATCATACATAAAGAGACCCCTTAAAAACTAATCATTAATCATGATAGCAAAACTTCACTCCATATCCTCTCATAATTGCATTCTTTCATAATGTTATTATTGGCTTCCCCTATGTCTAGCACAATGCTACATATGCCTTATTTGGTCTCGTTGTTTTTTATACTATTATGATCCCTTTTTTTTATTCTATTTGTAATTTTTGGGTTAATGTTTTAGATCTGCTTTTAGTTTCATATCAAATGGTATGAGAGCAAGGGGAGTCTTGTATCGCACACTGCGTGTTTATTCAGGTCCGTTTTTCACCTAACACTTCTTATTGCAAAATTTTTTGGGGGATAAATAGAATTTTACAAATCTAATGAATTGGTAAATTTTTTAAAAATTGGTATATATATATAATGATTTTGACATTTTTGTTTTTTTCTTTATTATTTTTGTCTAAAATCTAGTTAAAATTTTAGAAAATTTGTTGAAATCGTAATTATGATAAATATGATCTAAACATGCTATGATTTGAACTTTTTTTGTCATTTTTTTAACATTTTTATTTAAAATTTAGCTAAAAATTAAAAGAATTGTTAGAATCTTAAATATTAATTGTTGAGATTGCACGGTCTAAGTATAATAGGAATTTTTGAGAGCACTAAATCCATTTTTATAATAAAAAATACAAATTCGACAATGAAAAAATACAATTTAAACACTTCTTTTATCCATAAACTCTAATAATATCGCTCCAAAAAATCTAAATCATAAAACATTTCAACTTCTCCCTTTGAAACACTTAAAAATTTAAACATAAAATATTTAGTCCCCAACCCAACTCATAACATTTAATCCCCAATTCATAACATCTCCACAACTTAATAATATAAGACAAACCACTTTATCTAATTGTTAAAATCTAAATCATAAAACATTTCAACTTCTCCCTTTCAAACACTTAAATATTTAAACATAAAACATTCAGTCCCCAACCCAAGCCATAACATTTGGTCCCCAATCCATAACATATCCACAATGTTCTAATACGAGACAAATCACTTCCAACCCATGACATTTGGTCCCCAACCCATAACATCTCCACAACGTACTAATACGAGACAAACCACTTTATCTAATTGTTATCGTATTCCTCAGATTCTTTTTTCCAATAATCTTTCCATATTGAAAGTGGTCTTCCAACATTTGGATTTTATAGGTTTGGTGGCAAGCTATTGGATTTTATAGGATTGGTTAAAATCTAAGTCTAACTTATCATTTTTTTTTATTTTTTATGGTTTCTTATGGTTTTATTCGGTAGGCTATGTTTTCAAGTATTTTTTTGGAAATGTGTTTTCTCAATACATTATCAACAATCTAGTAATCTAGTACTTATTTACCTCTTGGCACTTTTGACTCATAATCATTAGAAAAGTATTGAAAAGTATTAAGAAGGAAGTATGCTAGACCATTTCAAACATAATTACATGAAACAAAGATCAAATGCAAGCTTTTTAGTCACTATTCTATGTAGATTAGGAATACCACTTTGTAGATTGTCTTCTTCTTTATAAAATGTTGTTTAAGTTCGTGTATGTTGATTTTAGGTTGGTTTACAAGTTATGATGGATGCAAACATCGTTCCTCTTCTTGTACAGTTGTCGTAAACCATTGAGTTTGATATTAAGAAAGAAGCTTCATGGGCTATATCTAATGCTACTTATGGGGATATGCATGAACAAATCAAGTATGTATTTATGAATATATATCCATTGCAATCAATGTGAGCATTGCTAAGATGGGTTGTCTAGTAATTAACAAAGGGATCAACTTACAAAATACAAAATTAGATTTATACAATATGAGATTTGTTTGTTAATACCTTTTAGTCAGTGTGATGTACATGTTCAAGAACTCGTAGCAGTGATTACAATAGTTTAATCTACTAAATCTTTCATTTGTTTCCACATGTCTCATAAATCAAGGATGCATTAAGTCTCTATGTGACTTTCAAGTCTATCTAGATCCAAGAATCATAACTATTTGTCCTAAAGGGCTAGAGAATATTTGAAACTTGGAAACATGGACAAGGACCTAGGGAAAACTAACAATTTAGTAATGATGCTAAAGGACTTGATAAGAAAGAGAACCTGCAAAGTCATGACAACAATGAAATTTATGAGAAGGAAGTAAATATTCTTGAAACTTATTAGTTGGAAGATGATGGCCAAACATTACTTGCAATTAGTGGTGTTACATAGCTAACATTCATTTTGGCATAAATCAACCAAAAGTGCCTTATGGTGGATTCACTTTTGGTTAAAAAGATATAATTATGTTTTACCATTATATTATAAATTCATCTATTGGTTTTATTATCAGTGTTCCTTTGCTTTAACATACATAGCACAACTAAATTTCAAGAATTTCAACTATTGAAACCTAGGGGGTGATGTTATGGGTGTTTCAAAACAAATATTCTCGAGGCCTTATACTACACTATACTCAGTGGTATGCAAGCAAATGCATGGTTTTTGGATGTTATTGGTGGTAGGTTATTTATGTTGGTATATCATTATGACAATACTAACTAAATCATGTAGATATAATCTCCTCATTTCGAATGGATTGACCTTAGTTGGCTCGGTGGTACAGTTTCCATGTTATACTAGTAAGGTGATCTTCATCCAAAAGTCATGAACTTTCATAATAAGATAAATGGACTCTTATTTGATGAGCCTTCTGACCTTTAAAGCTCTAAGCTTGATCTTATTGATATGTTGTCGAGTTGAATGCCAAACTTATGGGTATTTAAACTAAGTAGTTTGATGGTCATCGAGGCTCATGGTCATACTAACTACCTAGTTATTACTTGCATGTGTTGATTGCATCAAAGACTCTATCTGCGTTGATCTTATGGCTAGTAAATAGCCTTACTAACACTTTGTTCTAGGACAATCCTAAAACCATGAGAAGTGAAAGTAATCATGTGTTCTCTCATTCTCCTCTGGTGTATTGCATAGAGTTCTCTTTGGATTTTCACATTCAAGTGAGTCCTTTGAACCTTCTCTTTCTCTCTCATTCTTAAATATTGCACCTTTTTTAAGTGATTAACATGTAATCTCACCGTTTATTTTGTAGTGGTGAACAAGCATCTTCTCCATAACTTGACTATTGTTGGGCTCTGGAATCATGATCTAAAGAATAAGATCATTTATCATAATAGCTTAGTTCAAAATATATGTGAGAATGCTAATGAATTGAAGGCTATATACTCATTGAGCACCACACTGATATCCTAATAATTTTGACTAAGGTGTTGGGCCTTTTGACTATTTTTGAAGTGTAATGGGTTTGCTTGTGTGTAAACAAGTCAGTATGGAAGACCAAACAACGTGCAATTGTCGATATGGCTATTGATCATGATCTCTATATAGATTAGAGCCAAAGCCTCAACATTCACATGGATCAACCTAATTTTGGCAAGTTAACTTCCCTCCATTTTCACACTTGCTCAAAGGTAAAATGCCTCTATTCAAAAAATGAACAATTTTCCTAAATTTCAAGGTCTATAAGGTCTTGAGGTGCCTATTTCTAGCTATGATGCTAAATAAATTGATCTATCGTCACATTGTTATGTCTTTTTAGCACAATATTGAAGATATTGTAATGTCCATCTCATTTATCCGTCCCACCATATGTCGAATAAATATAATATTTTATAAGAATCTTTATATATATATAAAGATAACAAATAATCATATCATTGTTGTTTTCAAGTTTCTGTGGTGAGGATTTTCGCATGTGTTGTTCAGATAATCCACAGTTGGTGTCATTTCGTCATCGGCATTTCGAATCTGAATCAGGAGAATAAGAGGAAGCTAAAGAATATTTTTGCTAGAATATATATATATATATATATATATATATATATATATATATATATATATATATATATATATATATATATATATATATATATATAAGCACACTAGTGTAAATCCATCTTAACTTATGATATTTTAAACATCAAGACATTTGCATCACAATTTTTTTGGATCCCTCTATGTGCTTAATAGATCCAAAGTTAAGATGGATCTATGTTGGTTTAATTAAATATGAATTAAATCTACCTTATCATTATTATGTGTTCGGAATACTTGCAATCTTGGATTTAATGAAAGAATATGCAATGGATACTACGAACAATTGTTGAGGACGACATGGGACACACTTCAAGACCATCTACAACAGCTCTCAGTGTCGTAGGGTCAGGGTTAGGGATAATGTTAAATCCTAAAGGATAAGGTTTTGGTTTTGTGAAACGTCATTATTCAACTCTCGTTTAAATTAAAACCACCTTATCAGTATTATATGTTTGAAATCGTGTATTGTAAATCATAGTTACCATGTATGGATTCGAATTCGATGTGATATGGATTTTAATTTGATACGATATGGGAAAAAAAATGATACGGATAAAAATTGAATCGAAAATTTTGCGAATGTTTATCATATATTCTCATAATTTTGTTTTTGGTTGTTAATAGATCTGCGGTACTGCACTTGGCCTAGGTCACACCAACCCTTAACATGGTTCAATTTTAGGTGTCTCCTCTCGTTATGGATCATCATACATAACAAGACCCTTAGAAACCAATCACACTAGCAGAACTTGACTCCATATCCTCTCATAATTTAATTGCATGCTTTCATAATGTTCTTGGATTCCCTTGTGTCTTCCACAATGTTACATATGCCCCATTTGGTTTCTAAAAAGGTCAATTTTTCCTCGATCTATTGCCATCCCTCTTTTCTTTTGTTCTATTTGTATTTTCTGGGTTAATGTTTTAGATCTTCGTTTAGTTTCATATCAATTGGTATGAGATTAGGGGGGCGCAATCCCAAGCCTGCATCTCACACTCCTTGTTTATTGAGGCCCATCCTCCACCTAGCAATTCTTGCCGCAATTTTTTGGGGTTTTTTAGGGGATGAAACGAATTTTACCAATAATTTGGTCAAATCAAATAGATTAGTGAATTTTCAAAAAAATTGACCGATTCGACATAATTTGGTAACTATGGTCTATACATGATATGATTTGGACTTTTTTCCCATCTTTTTGTGATCATTTTTGTCTAAAATCTGGCTAAAATTTTAGATGAATTGTTGGAATCGAAATATTAATTGTGGTAACTATGGTCTAAACATGTTATGATTTGACTTTTTTTGTCATCTTTTTGTGATCATTTTTGTCTAAAATCCAGCTAAAAATTTAGAAGAATTGTTTGAATCGTAAATATTAATTGTTGAGATTGTGCAATCTAAATGTGATAGAGACTTTTTAGGGTAATGAACCCAATTTTATAATAAAAATACAAATTCAACAATGAAAAACTACAATTTAAACAATTATTTTATTGTTAGATTCCAATAGTATTACTCAAAAAAATTCAAATCATAAAATATTTAAACTTTTCCATTTGAAACATTTGAATATAAAAACATTTGGTCCCCAACCAATAACATATCCACAATAGACAAACCACTTTATTTAATTGTTATCGTATTCCTCAAATTCTTTTTTTCAATAATCTTTTCACATTGAAAGTGATCTTCCTCGATATTAAAAGTCAACTGGCTCCTCCACTCTAATTGATGGACTCTAGCAACATGAACAAGGGAGGCTTTTTTGTTAGAGAATCAAGGGGATTTTTTGGGCGAAGTGTATTGAACATCTACCTTTACCATTTTTCAGTTTCAATTTCCCATTAAGGCTTTTTACAATTTGTTTTCAGATTATATATATATATATATATATATATATATATATATATATATATATATATATAATTGTATGGATTTCTCATATAGAGAGAGAGAGTTATGGGCTTTCTCTATGCATGGGTTTCTTTTTAACATTTAAATTTTATAGATTTGGTTGCAAGCTATTGGATTTTGTAGGATTGGTGGAAAACTAAGTCTAACTTAAGTTGTGAGTAAAGTTATCATTTTTTATGGTTTCTTGTGGTTGAATTTGTTTTTTCAATACATTATTAACAACCGAGTACCTTTTGCCTCTTGGAACTTTTGACTTGTAATCATTAGAAAACTATCAAGAAGAAAGTATGCTAGACCATCTCAAACATAATCGCATGAAAAAAAACATCAAATACAAGCTCTTTAGCTACTATTCTATGTAAATTAGGAATGTCACTTTGTAGATTGTCTTGTTCTTTATAAAATGTTGTTTAAGTTCATGTGTGTTGATTTTGGGTTGGTTTACAAGCTATGATCGATGCAAACATCGTTCCTCTTCTTGTACAATTGTTGTAAACCATTGACTTTGATATCAAGAAAGAAGCATCATGGGTTATATCTAATGCTACCTCTGGGATACACATGTACAAATCAAGTATGTATTTATGAGTATATATCCATTGCAATCAATGTGAACATTGTTAAGATGGGTTGTCTAGTATTTAACAAAGGGATCAACTTACAAAATGTAATTTATACAGTATGAGATTTGTTTGCTAATCCCTTTTATTTAGTGTGATGTAGATGTTCAAGAACTCACAACAATCATTACAATAGTTTAAGCTACTAATTCTTGTTTTTATTTGCACATGTCTCGTAAATCAAGGATGCATTAAGCCTCTATGTGACCTTAAAGTCTATCTAGATCCAAGAATCATAACTATTTGTCTTGAAGGGATAGAGAATATTTTGATATTTGGAGATGCATAGAAGGACCTAGGGAACACTGGAGGTGTGAATCTCTATGCTCAGTTTATTAATGATGCTAAAGGACTTGACAATATTGAGAACTTTCAAAGTCATGACAACAATGAAATTTAGGAGAAGGCGGTAAATATTCTTGAAACCTATTAGCTCGAAAATGATGAAAATGTCTAGACATTACTTGCCACTAGAGATGCTACCTACCATTCATTTTGGAACAAGTCAACCAATAGTGCCTTCTAGTGGATTCACTTTTGGTTGAAAATATATAATTGTGTTTAAATACCATTATATTATTGATTCAACTGTTGGTTTTATTTTCAGTATTCCTTTTCTCTAACATATATACCACTACTAAATTTCTAGAATTTCAACTATTGAAACATAGGGGGCGATGCAATGGGTGTTTCAAAACAAATATTCCAAGGCTTTATAAGTACACTATACTCAATGGTATGCAAGCAAATGCATGGCTTTTGGATGTTACTAATGGCATGTTATTTTTGTTTGTATATCATTACAACAATACTAACTAAATCATGTAGATATAACTCCTCCTTTTGAATGGGTTGGCCTTAGTAAGGTGGTATTCATATAGAAGTCATAAAATTGCATAATTAGATAAATGGACTCTTATTTGATGAGCCTTCTAACCTTTAAAGGTATAATCTTGTGCTTATTGATATGTTGTCAAGTTGAATGTACAATTTTTTTAGATCCCTCTCTATGCTTAACAGATCCAAGGTTTAATTAAATCCATCACAATATTTTGGATCTGTCTCTATGCTTAATAGATCCAAAGTTAAGATGGATCTATGTTGATTTAATTAAATATGAATTAAAACTACCTTATATTTATTATGTGTTCAGAATACTTGCAATTTTGGATTTAAAACATTTGGTCCTCAACCTTATCAAATCTCCACAACCTAATAATAACACACAAACCAATTTATATAATTGTTATCACAATCATTATTTTGTTTATGGTATAAGGTTTTCTAGTTGAAAATATAGTCACTTATTAAATGGAAAAATTCACTCTCTTTTAGGTAGAAGTTCATTTTCAAATTTGTTAGAAATTATAGGTCCATTTGATTTATGGGAACTTCAACCATCCAATTCTATCTTTTTGAATGTTTATTTATTATAAGACAATTAAACTCTACTTCACTTCAAAAAGATTAATTTAAACACACATTAAATCAATTTAAATTGATTATTAAAATTAAATCTAACCGAGTCAATTTTTTATCATATAAAATGGTGAGCTTATTGAACCTCCAAAATTTCCAAATATCTCTAATATGCATTATTAAAGTAACATGGGAGGTGGGGGGGAGGGGGAGGCTAGGAGGGGGTGTTCCTTTGACCCAAAAGGAAATATGGAACTAATTTTTTCCCAAGGCTTAGTGGAATCCACTAACAATCAAGTAGAAGATTTAGCTATGTTCAAGGGATTGGTTATTCTAAATCAAATCCTAATAGTTGTTGAAGTTTTGTCAATAATAATCTGACAAATGAGAAACAACGTTATAATTTAGACTTCAAGCCTCTTTAGATTGATTGAAAGAGCATAGGGGGTGGAAGAAGCTTCTAATCTATATAATTTTTCCAGGTGTTGAAGTTATTTAACCACTTGGTGGCTTCAATGGAAAATAAAAAGGTTTCATTAAATGAATGATTGCTAAGTATAAATGCAGGGTGGTGAGATTTTATTTGATATCTCCCATAATCATAATCTTACCAAGCATTATAAGTTTCATATTTATGGAAACGATGAAAAAGTGGCATGAAGGTTTAAGGGCAATGAGATGGGTGTTTGTTATAACCCTAATTTGCACCAGACATGCTTATCTGGCATCAGGCCATCTCAGATTCCTTCTTTACCAAAACACTATTGAACAACTCTTCTTAAAAACCCCTTTTATAAATACCCACGCGCCTTGCTCCATTACTGCATGCGTGTACACGCTAGCTGACCCAAGACAACCTGTGCGTACCTACAAAAGCACGGAAAAAGGAAAGTTGTTGACGAAACACACAGCTTTGGGTAAGTTAACTAAACCTTTCGGCCATGCATGGCCAGTCACTTGACTAAATACCTAGCTTCTTCTAGCCTATAAAAGAAGGGTTAGGGGTCCCATTTGAAAGGAGGAGAATCATAGTAAAGAAACTATACCCGATCGAGCATTCCCTTTGTCCCAACCTTTAGCCATCCTTGTGCAAAGAAAAGTATAGAGCAAAGTAGTTGGAATACATTGGAAGAAGAGCCCAGGACCAGGATCGAGGAGCAGTAGCCGACTTTATCATTGTAAGGTATCATTGTGAAGTTAATAAAAGAACAATAATAACTAGGAGTCATATGACCGCGAGCAGCGCGCGAGCTGCGCCTCCGACCTAGCTGCTCTGCGGCCCCGTGCTGCCTCCTGCAGCCTCCCTGCCTGGCAGCTCCTGCTGCTGGGCCTCCCGGTCTCCTTCCAGGGCCTTCCTGGGCCCCCCTCCTCCGTTTTTAGCTGAGCTTTCGGGCCGACTGGGTCTGTCCAGAGACCAGACATGCCACCCTCTGGGGATTCTCTGGTCCCTCCCCCGCCCCCTCCTTAAGTTATTGCTTTCAAAGAAATGGTGGATTCGATCTCCAAGCGACAACCCTCAGTCAATCAGCAGAAGTTCGTTAAGAGGATGGATTCCATTCCTTCGGTAGCTCTTCCTGAAGAAGAAACCTGTAAAGCAGCTCTTAATCTT
>ML823428.1:150897-163871 GCA_009831015.1 Picea engelmannii
TAGCCTATAAAAGAAGGGTTAGGGGTCCCATTTGAAAGGAGGAGAATCATAGTAAAGAAACTATACCCGATTGAGAATTCCCTTTGTCCCAACCTTTAGCCATCCTTATGCAAAGAGAAGTATAGAGAAAAGCAGTTGGAAGACATTGGAAGAAGGGCCCAGGACCAAGATCGAGGAGCAGTAGCGGACTTTATCATTGTAAGGTATCATTGTGAAGTTAATAAAAGAATGTCTTTTCCCATCCCGCCATATGAGATTGTCATTATTGGAATATTGATTGTATGATTGATTAAATATCTAACCCGTTAGTTCATAGATCAAATGCATGTAGAGTTCTTTGTTTGTCTTTAGTGAATGTAGGTCAGCATTGGGAGGAGAGTTGTAGTCAAAGAATGACCAAGCACGAAAAGGGATCGACATCAAACACAAAGAATAAGGTACGTCAACTTAATCTCTTGAGCCTTGTATTTACAGATGAGTAATCAGGGTCTAGGCATGGGATGATGGTAAAAAGTAAGAATCTTTAGGTCATTTTTGCATGCATGATAAAACCCTTAGTGCTAGTTCGTAGGAGGGATTTCCCACCCACAACAATGTTAACCTCGGGTTGTCCCTTCATACCCTCCTCTCACTTCTTTTCTTCATGAAAGGTGGGGGTGGGGGTGTGTCACTTTGACCTCGAAGGAAATTTGGAACTAAGTTTTTCTGAGGGCTTAGTGGAATCCACCAATAATCAAGTAGAAGCTTTAGCTTTATTTAAGGGATTAGACATTCTAAAATCAAAAGCCTAATTGTTGTTGAAGATTTGTCAATCATAATCTGATAAATGAAAAACAAGGTTATATGTTAGACTTAAAGCCTCTCTAAATTGATTAAAAGAGCAGAAGGGGTGGAAATAAGCTTCAAATCTATAGAATAGTTTTAGGGGTTGAAGGTCTTTAACCACCTAGTGGATTATGTGGAAAATAAGATGATGTAGCCAATAAACTCTGATTCATTCATGAGATCTAAAAACCATGAAAACACACAAGAATGGAAAATAACTCTATTTTATTCCTTCTTCATCCTAACTATTAGAATGGAAGTTCAACCACTTATAACTACTATCTAAGATTTTCGAAAACAACTAATTTTAGAAAAATCTCGCATGACTCTAAAAATGACCAATAACTAAAAGCTAACTAGAGCGACATTATTTGTCAACTCACTTTTCTGATTAGGTTCATAAACTGAGAGATAATTGATAATTACTAATTTAAAAATTCATGTAAAAACACTAAAACCCCAATTTGAGGACTTATATGAAGGAATTTGGCCCCGGAAAAGTGTCGAAACGATGTTCGATATGAACGATCATATCAGAACAACAGTGAACTCTTTGAGACACAAATCCCTATAAAATTTCATCCCAAATGGATAATCGAGTCAAAAGTGACGACCCTTGGAAATCCCTGCATCATTCTCCTCTGGTTGAAAATAACGCAAAACCCGCAAGTTACTTTCTTCAAACTATTGCCATTTAATAGGATATAGGTTCAACAAGTCCCCCTCTGTAATCCATGTACTCTATGCTGGTGCTACGCCTTCCCACTGGACCATATATCATTTGTATTGTCCTTGCCAAGTATGAAGGGTCTTCTTATCTAAAATGTGCTCAATCTTTTCCTTTCTCTTGCTCGAAATGGCATGTTGCCAATCCACCTCCGCCTCACTATCATCACCCAAATCATCCCCATGGAAGATATATAAGTTAGAAACATTAAACACAGGGGAAATATCGTGATCAACTAGTATATCGACCTTATCATCATTATCGTTAATTTTCTTGAGAATCTTGCAAGGACCAATTTTCTTATACTTCAATTTGTGGTAGGTTCCTCTAGGAAACCACTCTTTTCGTAAATAAACCATCACCAAATCACCTTCATTGAATACCTGGTATCGTCGGTGAGCATATTTTATAATTTTGTTATGTTCATTACTGGCATGTAGTTTGTGTCTCACCTGTTGCTACAATTGTTGAATGTGTTCTGTAAATGCTTTATGATCATCATTGATCCTATCCCCGAGAGATAGTTGCACCAAATCTAGGACACCCATAGGATTGCTACCATAAACAACCTGAAATGGAGATTTACCTGTAGATCTATTCACTAAACTATTGTAGGTGAATTCAGCTTGAGGTAAATCCAAATCCCACTACTTGGGCTTCTCTCCAACAATGCTCTGTAGCAGGTTTCCCAAACTCCAATTTACTACCTCGGTTTGCCCATATGTTTCGGGATGATAGGAACTGTCGAAATATAATTTTGTCCCCACTTTCTTCCATAAAGTCCTCCAAAAATGACCCAATAACCGACTATCTCTATCAGAGGTAATATTTTTTGGAACCCCATGCAATCTAACAATTTCTGAAAAAAACAATTATTCCACCCTCGATGCATCACTAGTCTTCTTGCAAGCAATGAAATGAGTCATTTTATAGAACCTATCAACAATCAAAAAAATAGAATCATTACCTCGTTGTGTGTTTGGGAGCCCCAACACAAAGTCCATGCTCAGATATGTCCATGGGTTCGTGGGCACTGGTAATGGCAGATACAACCATGTGTTTTGTGAGTATCCTTTAGCCATTTGACAAACCCTACATCATGCCACATACCTTGTTATATCCTTTTTCATCTTTGGCCAGTAATACTTATCTTCAATTAAGGCTAGTGTCTTATCCTTTCCAAAATGTCTTGCCAAACCACTACTGTGAAGTTTAATGACAATATTGTCTTGCATAGAACCAATTGGAATGCATAGTTGTTTTCCTTTGAAGAGGTAGCCATATTGCATAAAATATTCACCCTGAATAAGATCCATGTTCCCAACGAATGGATTCTTCAACTATTCCAAAATCTCCCAAATATCATTATCAGACACATAGAGATCTTTTAATGCAGCAAACCCAATTACTTGGTTTTCCATGGTTGTAAAAATAACAGTGTGCCAACTCAAAGCATCTGGAACTTGATTATGTCATCTTGATTTGTGCTTTAGGATAAAGGTGTAGCCTTGGAAGAAAGATGCCCATTTTGCATGTCTATTGTTCAGTTCATTTTAGGTGTGTACATATTTTAATGCAATGTGATCAGTAAATAACACAAACTCCTTCGACACTAAATAATGCCTCCAATGTCGCAATGCTTTCACAATTGCATAAAATTGTACATCATATGTGGAGTAGTTCATTCTTACCTCATTCAACGTTTCACTAAAAAATGCAATTGGTATACCTGCTTGGCTAAGTACAGCTCCAATGCCTACACGTGAAGCATCACAGTCTACCTCAAACACTTTATCAAAATATGGTAAGGCTAATATAGGTGCCTCGGTTACCTTCTTCTTTAGAAACTTAAAACTTTCCTCAGCTTCATTGGTCCACATGAATGTCTTTCCTTTGGTGCAATATGTTATGGGTGCTACAATACTGCTAAAATTTCGAGTAATTTTTTGGTAAAAGGTGGCCAACCCATCAAAACTTCTTACCTTTGTTATGCTCATGGGACTAGGCCACTCCAAAATTGTTATGACCTCTCTGAATCCATCTTGAATCCTTCTAGTGAGATGACAAAACCTAGAAATACCAAACTTTCTTGCAGGAAACTACATTTCTTCAGGTTTGCATAAAGCTAATGTTTTCTCAATGCATCCAATATAATTTTTAAATGTTGCAAGTGATCTTCTTTGTTCTTACTGAAAACTAGGATGTCATAAAAATAAACAACAATAACTTACCAATATAAGGCCGAAAAACAGTATTCATCAACCGCATGAAAGTACTAGGTGCATTGGATAGCCCGAATGGCATCACCATCCATTCATATAGTCCATCCCTAGTCTTGAAGGCAGCTTTCCATTCATCCCCTTTGCGGATCCAGATTTGGTGGTATCCACTTCACAAATCAATTTTACTAAAAGATTTAGCTCCAGCTAAAACATCCATCATGTCATCTAAGCGCGATATATGAGACTAATATTTGACGGTAAT
The DNA here is from genome assembly GCA_009831015.1 of Picea engelmannii. Lineage (NCBI taxonomy): Eukaryota > Viridiplantae > Streptophyta > Pinopsida > Pinales > Pinaceae > Picea > Picea engelmannii. Next base: position 154,934 of record ML823428.1, read on the forward strand.
TTTATTGATTGTTATGCTATATGTGCACATCCTCCACGTATTATCCTTTTTGTGAGTCAACAATATCGGTACAACACATGGACTCATGCTTTCTCTTACCACGCCTTTCTTTATAAGTTTTTTCACTTGTCGGTTGAGCTATGCATGTTGTGTAGGACTCATCCTATAGGTGGTTGATTAGGCAAAGTTGATCATGGGATTAGATCAATGTGATGTTGAATATCCCACTTTGGTGGAAGACCATTAGGTAGTTCATTAGCGATAACATAAACATATTCTTCTAGTATCTTGGCCACTTCAGTAGGGATTGATATGTCTTCCCCGACTCCTTTTTTCACTATTAATGCATAGCATAATCATGTTGCCCTTGTTTCCTTAAAAATCTCTCTTTCTGACAACATATTCTCAGCTTTCCCCTCATCCTTAAGGGGCAATAAGACGACTCTCAATCCATCCTTCCAAAAGGTGTAGGTATTGTTTTCTCCATTATGCATGACTTTTTTGTCATGTTGCCAAGGCCTCCCCAATAACAGATGACATGCATCCATCAAAATTACATCACACCAGACTTCATTTTTATAAGTCTTACCAATGGATCAAGTTTTCCATTGGTAAGACTTATAAAAATGAAGTCTGGTGTGATGTAATTTTGATGGATGCATGTCATCTGTTATTGGGGAGGCCTTGGCAACATGACAAAAAAGTCATGCATAATGGAGAAAACAATACCTACTAGTAAGAGATGGTAGATAAGTTGAAATTACACCGTGACACAAGGATGGGGATGTGTGTCACAGTGTAATTTCAACTTATCAAGCATCTCTTTGGAAACCATATTCACACAACTGCCACTATCGACAATAACCTGACACACCTTTCCCCCAGAAGTGCATCTGGTTTGAAAAATATTTTTCTGAAGCCAAGAATCTTCATTGCCACTACTTTGCCTTTTCTCTTTTTCAGGAATCACAAATGACTTTTGTATCATGAGATTCTCCCCCATATTAGGAGGGACCTCAGATTTAACTCCTTCTTCTTCATTCTCAGCTTAGACCAAATTTAAACTAGGTTGTTGTCCTTGCTTCCACTCCTGCATGTTATGATTTGGGAATTCAAATGCTCGATAACCCTTTACACCGCACCTAAAACACACATAAGGTTCTCCTCTTCCACCACCGTAACCTCTACCCCTCTGAAACCCTCTTCCTCATGGTTGATTTAGGTTACCTTTTCATGTATATTCTTCTTTCTCAGCTCATTGGGATGATTCACCTCTTCCACAGTTAAAACCACCCCCTAAGGTAGACAATGTACCCCTCCTTGCTCCTCTACTCCTTTGAGAAAAATTTTGGTTTTGTTTTTCCTTGACCTTTAAGGCTAATTGGTATGTCTCTTCCACGCTGTGAACCCTATGCATGCTCAGTTCATATTGAATAGAAAATTGTAAACAATTCACATACCTTGCAACCAATTTCTCATCAGTTTCTTGGTGATCCACGCGATTGGAAAACTGATAAAACTCATTTGTGAGTTCCTCCATGGTGGATAGGTTTTACTTCAAGGTCCAAAATCTATGAAAAAGGGTCTGGGCATAGTCCAAAGGCAGAATTTTTCTCGAAATTTATTTTCCATCTTATTCAAAGTCCTAATTTTGTCTTTTCCTTTTTTTGTTTTGTCTTTCTTCACATGATCCCACCAAATCATGGCATGGCCCTTCAACTTGGTGCATGTAAATTTCACCTTCTTTTCCTCTGTCGTAGGCTTCCATTCAAAAACAAATTCCATGGCGTTCATCCGATCTATTAACTCCTCTGGTTTAAGACTACCTGCATATTCTGAAACTTCCATTTTGATCTCATCATTTCTCCCTTCTAGATCCGTGAGCATCATTTCTTCAAAAGCCATGCGCTCTAATTTTTCTTCTTCGTGTTCTTCATGTTCTTCTTCATGTTCTATATGATTATCTACATCTCCTTAGTCTGTCTCCTCATCAAACACTTCTCTTTGTATTATTCTCTGACTAGCCAACACGTTTGTAATATCTGGTACTTCCCTTTGGAGGTTTTGCATATCTCTATGCATATGAGCAAGACATGCTCTTCCTCTTCCTCTTCCTGCCATCTTCCAACTCTAATACCAGATGATGTAGCCAACAAAATATGATTCATTCATGAAATCTAAAAATCATGCAAACACGTGAGAATGGAAAATAACTCTCTTTAATTCCTTCTCCATCCTAACTATTACAATGGAAGTTCAACCCCTTATAACTACTATCTAATATTTTTGAAAATGACTAATTTTAGAAAAACAACTAATTTTAGAAAATTCTCGCATGACTCTAAAACTAACCAATGACTAAAAGCTAACTAGAGTGATACTATTTGTCAACTCACTTTTCTGATTAGGTGCATAAACTAAGAGATAACTGATAATTACTAATTTAAAAAATCTCTTAAAAACACTAAAACCCCAATTTGAGGCCTTATATGAAGGAATTTAACCCCAGAAAAGTGTTGAAACGATGTCTAATCTAAAGGATCGTATAGGCACGGCAATGAACTCATTGAGATGCAACTCCCAGTAAAATTTCAGCCCAAATGAATAACTGAGTCAAAAGTTATGACCCTCGAAAATCCCTGCATCATAAAGGGGTTTCGTTAAATGAATTATTGCTAAGTATAAATGTGGAGTGGTGGGATTTTTTTTCCTTTCTCCCATGATCACAAGCTTACCAAACATTACAAGTTTCATATTTATGGAACCAATGGACGAGTGGCACGAAGGTTCAAGGGTGATGAGACGAGCATTAACCTTAGGTTGCCCCTTCATACTCTCCTCTCACTTCGTCATGCAAGGCAGAGATCAATAATTAAAGGCTATATGATGGAGCTCCTTTATGATGGTGGGATTTTAATGCAAAGTAATTTTAGTTTATGCTTGTGTATTTGGAGTTTTAACTCTGTTAGTGTCATATTCATCCTTTGATTTGCTATGCTTCTCTTTTGGCAAAGGGCTCTGTGGCCTGGGTTCGTCTTGTTGCTTCCATAGGGTTGGGGTTGAGCGAGAGATTCTCGGTTCCATTTCTTGTGGATGCCCCCAACTTGGAAATTTCTTGGATGCTTTGATAATCCTTAAGATGGGATTTACTCCTAGTATTCAAGCAATATGGGGGGCCATAGGTGTGTAAGTCAATGTATCCTTTGTGAATTGTATGACTTTTGTCGGTTTCAAAGGAGAGTGCTAGGAAAATTAAGGATCTTCAAGTATCCTCTTCCTATTTCAACAACAAATTGTTATCTCATCTAAATTCTTAGAAGACCAAAGATGTTGAATTATCAACTATTGTGGCACGTCAAAGTCAATAGATAGAGAAAATGGAAACATATTTCAACATATTACATCAATTGGTCTTAGGACTTGCCAAGAGCTCTTTCCCTCTAGCCTATTTTCAAAGGTTTCCATTGGGCGAGTCAAAGCAATAGTCAACTATGGAGAAACAATTCAACAAATACATGCAGACATGACAAATGAAATTGCAACATAGGAATCAACTCTTTAGGCATATATCAAGCAAGAAGCTCATAACATGCATTTTTTTTCTTTTAAACTGAGGTGTTTTAAATATTTTGCAAGATTGTTTTAGTTGTTTCTGAATTCATTAGATTATACACCATCAAATTTTTTAGTTGTGTTTCTAAAACTATATATATATATATATATATATATATATATATATATATATATATATATATATATATATATATATATATAGCCAAAGTGGGCCTAATGGTTAAGAACATGTGTTTCCTCTTAAGAGGTCACAAGTTCAAATCCAGAGGGGGGTAGGGTATGTATACCTCCGTAGACTTTACCAGTCAAATCATTGGGCGGAGGGGGTCCCTTGTCCCATAAACAAGGGGGTCTCATACATCAATTAAGTGTCTGACTTGACCGTGACCTTAAAAATAGATTATTATTATTATTATTATTATTATTATATGCGAATACACCTTTCTTTTAACATAAATAATAACCATTATATTAAAAAAATAATACATTTAATCTTATGCTAATTATTACAACATTTAATGCTATATAGATTAGATGTTAACACGTTATAAAAAAACAACATTTAATATACAAATGTAACACAAATGCAATAGAAAAAATTGACATGGAAACTTTTTGATCCCATCTTCCTACACTTACATGCAACAAAATAATTCCATTCACATGAAAAAAGAGATTTAAACTTTACACTTCACCGATTAACACGCTATAATTTTGATAAAAACTTGAATGGAATAAAATAAGATTCGTCTTCATTGAAAAGTGCAAAGTTTTGCTTCATGTCCCTTGAGGCAAGTAAATCGAAAGTGGTCTTCCTTGATGTTAAAAACCCACTCTCTTCCACACTTAACCCCACTGTGGACATTGTTTGACTTTAGCATTAGGAATTATTCGCAATTATGGCCCAAGAGGCAAAGCTTTTGCATACCTTGGGATAAGTAATAGAAGGTGTTTTTTCTATCCATTTAATGATAATAATTTAATTTAAATTTATTATTTAATTATGATTTAATGAACATGCATAGATATTTTTGTGGTCTCTCTCTACATGGGTGCATAGATATTGTTGTGGGCTCTCTCTAGGTTTCTTTTCAACATCTAGATTCCTTAGACTTAGTTGCAAGTTAAGTATAGTTTAAATTGTGAGCCAAGTATAAATTACTTGTTTAGTTCACATTGATATTACTCTATGGATTAGTAGTTCACTTTTTGTTGCTCGGCATTTTGTTAGAAGTTTACTTTTTGTTGTTTGGCATCGTGTTCAATAAGTAGATGTAATATTAATTTTAATTTGTTAAAGCTTAATATTTTTTTTTATGACAATAATAATATGAGCATCATTAATTTGTTGAAGTTTGATATATTCCCTTTATGATGACATGAGCATCCTCAATTTTAGATATTTTAAAGAGGTAGTAGTCTTTATAATCTTCGAGGCTAATTTTATTGTGAAGAAATTGGCCTCAAGTTTTATTATCAATGTTAATGATAAGATTGCTACTTAATTTGTATTTTACTAAGATTATTATTTGATTTGTAGACTATGAAATTTGGTCACAATGCTCGTATATTCATCAATGTTGTCTATAGTTTGGAAGTAATTCTTAAAAGAGAAAGCTTACATGTATCATGTGCTTGTGGTTACTTTATTATAGAATTCAATTTAGCTTATGATACAAATCACATTCTCTATTTCATCCCCTAAGTCATGGGTTGCACAAGTTTGTGCAAGAGTCCCTAGTTTCCCTATTTTGATCTCTCTATAAAAGTGATCTCTTCAATGCCTATATAGGTGGGGCTCTAAAGTCTTTCTTTGAAATTTTTACTTTATTATAGAATTCAATTTAGCTTATGATAAAAATCACATTCTCTATTCTATCCCCTAGCTCATGGGTTCCACAAGTTTGTGCAAGAGTCCCTAATTTCCCCATTTTGATCTCTCCATAAAAGTGCTCTCTTCAATTCCTATATAGGTTAGGTTCTAAAGTCTTCCTTTGAAATTTTGGTATTAGGATTTTTAAAAGCATTAAAAAATAATTTCGGGAATTTTCACTTATACTCTCAAGAAACCAATAAAAGGTTCCTTACAAAAGGTTTCTTACAACCTTCTTAAAGTTATGTATTGAAATAGATATCATCGAAATTTTTCTTGAAGAAATTTGGTTGAAGGTGGGTAATTATGCATGGAAGCAAAAATTGAATTATGAACAAGTAATCTTTAGTTACATGTTAAGCTCTAAAATTTTGGGATCAATCTCTTTAGAAGCCATAAAAAACAATTTAGGAAAATTTCAGTTATATTCTCAAGAAATTAGTGAAAGGCTTCTTACAACCTTCCTAAGGTTACATATTGAAGTGAATATCATCAAAGGTTTTCTTGAAGAAATTTGGTTGAATGTGGATAAACCACATGGAAGCAAAAATTGAATTATAAACGATTAATCTTTAGCTATTAGTTAGGCTCTAAAATATGCATCTAAAATTTTGGAATCAATCTCTCTAGAATCCATAAAAATACTTTCAGAAAATTTCACTTATATTCTCAAGAAACTAGTAAAAGACTTATTACAACCTTCCTAAGGTTATGTATTGAAATGGATATCATGAAAGGTTTTTTTGAAGAAATTTGGTTGAAGGTGGATAATACTATATGGAAGCAAAAATTGAATTATGAACAAGTAACATTTAGCTATAGATAATAATTTTCTTATTTGCACATTGTTGCACCTCACTAAAAACTTAATAAGAGTCCATCTTAATATAACCAAAAACCACTAAAAGGAAGCTCAAAGAAAAAGTCATGTTTGTAACGAGGCTATGGAATGTCATGTATTTGTCTTTCAACTTGACAATGTGGTTGGTCATTAGAGATGTAATTACACTCTCTTTCTTTATGGTTTCACACATCTCCCATTGGTCTTCATGTCTAAAGAACCTTGCCTTCCTACGTTGGGCTTCATGACTCCATTTCTCATTGCTCAATTCCTTAACCATTATTATTCCCACAATAGCTCAACAATCCCCACCTGCAAACCCACTCAGTGGTGGGAAGCTAGGGATCACCAACATTTGATGTAATTCATTGACCGTATCAAGGGGCCATCTCACGAAAATGGAAAAGATGCTCTGATCAACCATAACTTAAATCTAGAACCTTTCGAGCAAGCCATACTTAAAAGATGGACTCAAATCGTTAATTAGCTTTGACTCATGCGAAGAAAAGTAAGACTCCAAAGGAGGATTCATAAGAACCCCGATCAATTTGATAATACAATGGAAAGACAACCCTTTTGAAATTTCAAATATAAAAGAATGATCAGCGATATTCAAAGGTCCTTTGAATTAAAATATTCAACCTAAGTGAAGAGAATAATATTCAACTTGAACTTAATAAAGAAAAAACAGAAAAGTCCACCTTACACTTTACACCAAGAAAAGAAAAATGATTTAAAAAAAACCATAATACACCTTACACCAAGAAAAGAAAAATATAAAAAACCATAATATATTTTATTTACAATGAATGGATAATATAATGTATCATTGTTTTGAGAAAGCATCCAAGACAAATTTAAATATCTTATTGAATTAGAATGTAATATTACAACTATTTTTAAAATGAGAAAACTAAACATTTTACATAATAGGTTTTTTTTAATTTATTATTATTAAAATTTAATTAAACATCTTTATCAAAATTACAATTTGAATCCGTTAAATTATTATTTAACGGTAAAATATAAACATTGAATCTATACTTAATATCTTTTTCCTTAACCGACTACCGACTATCATTGAATCACTTAATCTCTTTTTCCTTAACCGACTACCGACTATAATGATCTAGACATTCGAAAAAGTAGTCGTGATTTCGTCTTCAATAAGGTTATCTAGAAATTCTCATTTAAAGGGAAATTATTATGAAAGACGATGCCATCAATCAAAAACATCACCAAGTAGGAAGAGTCATGAGAAGTAACACTTGTCTTTGTTTCCGCGTGAGACATTTGAAAAAGCATTTATAAGATTGAACGTCTTCAATAATGTGATCTAGGAGTTCCCATCGTGGTGGGCTATGTATTGTATAATTAAAAGAATCTTTATCGTGTATCTTAATTAAATAAATTTAAAAAACAAAATTATTTATTTTTTAAATTTTGTAATAATAAATTAATTTATAAAAAAATATTTTTATTAAACTAAAAAATTTATTTTTTAAATATTAAAATAATTTATAATAATTATTTTTTAATCATCGATGGCAGGGGTGGGGCAGTGCTTTACGATTTCGAGGGATAAAAATGTGTTTTTTCGCTTGAGGCTTAGGACACTATTTTAACTTTGGTAGTTTATATGGGATTAAAACTTATAGAAGAAGATCAGAACAAGAATCTTGTTGTAATACAGGACTCAGAATTGGTCATTAAAGGCCTTCAAAATCCACATAGATGCCAACATCCAAGTTTGCAGATGAACTATCAAAGAATTACACACAAGAAGGAGAAATTTCAATCTATTAAATACTATCATGTCCATTAGCACCTAAACATCAGGGCAGATGCACCAGCAAAAGATGCTCGATCCCTAGAGGAAGGGAAAAATAAAATAAATGGTGTTCTCTCATCTCACCTTCTTCCTTAATTTGGTTCATATGGTTCATTCAAAAAGTTTGGAATATAAGGCTCAAATAAAAGGCGGTGATCTGACTACCCACACTACGAATAGAAAGCAAACATCACTCACTGAACTCATGATATAACATCAACTCCGTTGAAAAACAGGGCGCTAGAAAAGGCCAAAAGAAAGGTGGGAAGAAAGAGTGTATTTTGTGCTCGTCCGGAAAAGTGGAAACAGAAAAACATTTCATTTTAGAATGTGAGGCCCTCAAAGACAACAGGGAAAATTATGTAGGTATTCTGGCAGCTAATTCTTGGGATAATCTATTCAACAAAGAGTTTGTTGAGACGCTGGGAGCAATTATTGTAAAACTTCACAAGAAAAGGGCCGAATACAAAAGCCAGATGGAAAAACAATATGTCCCATAGGTTATTTTTAGCCTCGTGGACGTTAAAAAATACTTTATTTCTTTCTTTCTTTCATCGTCATCTCGTATCAAATAGATGCATCGCCTGACAGATGCCATACCCTCCATGTGTTCTCTCTTTAATTGTGCATTGGGATTTTATGTCTAAGGAATGTGGGAGTTGCAAATGCAATTATTATTTTTTTAACCAAAACGAGTATTATATTAATGAAGAACAGAGACCGATTTCGGTGTTACATTTCTGATAATTGAACAACGTAATGGATCTGCTACTGTGAGAAGCTTGACGGAATAGAGCCAGGAAGATTGGAGCCGAAGGGC
>ML823429.1:15815-27810 GCA_009831015.1 Picea engelmannii
GTATCTACCTTTTATGCCATGAGAGAGGCTCTAGGGAAAGCTTATGAAAAACCCACTCTTGAGTCCTTTTGTGCTTCTTTGATTAGAGAGGAAGATAAGCTTGTACAACTTGGAGTGATCAACACTGCAGGTACCTCCAACAATGCCTTAGTTGCCCAACAGAAAGATAAACCCAAGTATCCCAAAAAGAAACATCCTCTCTACAACAACAAACAAAATAAGGGTCCCAAACCCGCTCAGATAGCTTCAGCTCCTAATGGTGACAAATGAGAAAAATATAAAAATAAGAATATTAACCGACATTGCAACTTTTGCAATAAAAATGGTCATGATGAGTCCAAATGTTTCAAGAAGATGGAAACTTTAGAAGTAGCGATGAAGAAGCACAACATCAATATTGATTCTACTTATTCATCTTCTTCTCATGGACATTCACTTTATGCTTCTAGTTTCTCCTTCAATTCAAATTCTACTTCTACTTCTACATCTGATGAGTGGCTTATTGATTCTGGAGCATCTTATCATATGGATAAGGATAGAGCCATATTTTCCACTCTAAATGAATGTAACACCAAGAAAATATTTTTTGGTGATGATAGATCTCCTAGTGTTGAAGGATCTGGAACAGTTCCAGTAGAAGATGGTCATTTCAATAATGTATTATGTGTTCCAAGTATTTCTTGTAACCTTCTATCAGTATATCAAATCACTCATTCATGTGAAGGTAAAACTGATCCGGATTTATGCAGGAACACAATGAAATACAAAAATACACATAAACACAAATATGCACCCAAAGTAAAACTTCATTTCATTAACAACAAATGACTGAAATATGCTTACAGACATAATGGAAATAAAATAGCTCGGGCGTTGGTAGCTTATCTCTGAGAAGAGATGCAGCAGCTACTAGCCTATGAAATTTGTGTTACAATGAGGCTCGAAGGCCTATATATTATTGAGAAACAATGGAAAACCCTAAACATCCAAAAATCTAACCCTAGGAGATGAAAGGCCAGAATATGGGCCCCGTTGGGGCAAATTAGTACATCAATTTCCCGGGGTCGTAACTTTGGCATACTATCTTCATTTGATGCACATGATACATTGTTAGAAATATCTATCCGAGGAATACACTGCTGACAAAAAATATTGAGTCCGGAACCAAGTCATATTCCTCGGAGCATTCATTCCCAAAAAACGTCATTTAGGGCCTCAAAACAACTCCGGAAGTTCAGGACCCGAAAAACTGCTAAAAATAGTAAATTGTGCTACAATTAAGGAAACTACATAACTGAAAGAAACAATGGTGTGGATCCAAGTGGAATATGTGGGTGGCCACCAATATCCACCTGAATCATTCATCCCCCCTTAGGAAGCAATGGTCCCCATTGCGTTGAGTTCCTCCATGAGATGAGGAAACTTCTGTTGAACTTGGTCTGTGGTTAGCCACTTGCCCTGGTGAAGGAGTTGGCCTGCTTTGACAACTCGATATAGCTGGATCCTCTGCTGGTGGGTGTTCTTGATCTGTGTGTCCACAATCTGATTAGTTGTGGCTTGTTCCATGCAATCTGGGTTTAACTCTGTTGGTGTGAGTTGTTCTTCCATGTCGGATGTGTCCAGTAGAGGTGAAAAGTAGGGTCGAAGGCAGTCGACATTGAACACTGGGTGCAGACCAAGGAATGGTGGAATACTTAGCTCAAAGGCATTGTCCCCTACAGCCTTGGTGATGGTGTATGGCTCATATCGGAGCGGGAGAATCTTGTAGTAGGGTCCAGCGAGGCGCTCCTTTTGTAAATGTAGCCACACTTTGTCGCCCACCTGGAAGTTGTGTGGCACCCAATGTTGATCATGTCATTGCTTGTACTTACCATTGTCTCTGTCCAAGATGTCATGAACCTGTTGGCATATGTGTTGAATGCACTCAATGAAGTTGTTTTCCTTGTCATCCTCAGACTGGGCATGGGATGAATCTACCTGAGTAGCCGCAAATGGCATGGCTATGTCAATGGGACATAGTGGCTGGAATCCCAAGCCCACCTGAAAGGGGATGTGGTTGGTTGAACTATGGAGAGCCCGGATGTAGATGTGTTTTACATAGGGGAGATTGTCATCCCATGCGCATGGATGCTTTGAGTTGTACATGCACAAAATGTGTACAATCATTCGGTTGACAACCCCTATCTGGCCATCAGTTTGCAGATGGAAAGTTGTGGACTTGGTCAGCTTGTTGTCCATCATCGACCAGAGGCTGGACCAAAATGTACTAAGGAACCTATTGTCCTAATCTGAGATGATAGACTGTGGGATCCCAAAGTGTACCCACACTCGCTCAAACAAGAGTTTAGTAGTGGCTTCTGCTATGATATTCTTCTTGCAGGCCATCATAATGGACACCTTCGAGAATCTATCAACAACCACAAAAAAATAGTCATTTCCATGCTTAGTAGAAGGAAGGCGCAACATGTAATCCATGGAGATGGATTCCCAAGGTCGACTAGGGGTGGGCAATGGAGTATAGAGGCCTTGCTTCTTGATGGTAGGTTTGACAATGGCGCAAGCAGTGCAGGACTTGATGTACTTCCTGACATCCTGTCGAAGGTTCGACCACTAGAAATACTTTTGCAGTACTGCCATAGTTTTCTTGACCCCGAAATGCCTAGTGACTCGACTATAGTGCGCCTCCCAAATCATCTTGGCACGCTCGCTTGAAGGAACACAAAGATGTCCCAGGTGACATAGCAGGGCATCCTGGAGGTGAAAATAAGGAACTTGCTTACCCTCCAAGAGCGTATTGTATGTGTGGCCGAATTCTGGATCACTTTTGTAGAGAAGTAGCCAATCAGAAGTCTTGTTCCCACAAGACTTGAGCATCGTGGTTAGCACCATGATAGGGGGTTGGCTGAGGTAGTCTGCAACATTATTGGTGCTTCCTTTCTTGTACTTAATGTTCAAATGAAACTGTTGCAGGTATGTGGATCACTTCTAATGGCGATTGTTCTGGAACTTCCCTTGTGTCTGTATGAACTGCAAGGATCGGTGGTCTTTTTGGATGACTGTTTCCTTTCCCAAAATGTAATGCTTCCATTGTTGGCAAGCCTGCACAATGGAATACATCTCCTTTTCATAAGTGGGATACTTTCGGACTGTGTTCGTCTCACTGTGATATGCCACTAGATGCCCCTATTGAGTAAGGACTGCCCCAATAGCATAGTCAGAGGCATCTGTCTCGATCTCAAATGGTTGTTGCAAGTCTGGTAATGTAAGCACTGGTGCAGAGAAGAGACGATGCTTCAAATCGTCGAATGCCTTCTATTGAGATTCAGACAAAAATAATTTTTCTTTCGCTCCTCCGTTGGTGACTTGACTCAAGGGCCAAGTGATATGATAGAATCTCAACACAAACCTGTGGTAAAAATTGGCAAGACCCAAAAAATTTTGGAGATCTGTTAGGGTGGTTGGGGCTGGCCAATCCCAAATGACTTGGATCTTGGCTGGATCCACATGCACCCCCCACTCATCAATAATGTATCCCAGATACTGAACCTGGCTCATGCCAAAAGTGCACTTCTCCAAATTGGCACACAACTTGTGTTTTCGCAGTGTTTGGAGGACTTGTCGGATGTGGTGGAGGTGCTCTTCCCAAGTCTGGCTGAATATCAGAATGTCATCCAAGTACACCACTACAAATGAGTTGGTGAATGGTCGCAAGATGTCGTCCATTAGTCTCATGAAGGTTGCAGGGGCATTCGTCAACCCGAAAGGCATGACCAGCCATTCGAAAAGGCCCTCCTTGGATTTGAAGGCAGTATTCCACGCATCAGAGGGTTCGATTGGTACTTGGTGATACCCAGACTTCAAGTCGATCTTGCTGAAATATTTTTCCCCTTTGAGTTGGTTCGAAAGGTCATCAATCAGTGGGATCGGGTACCTATTCTGGACAGTGATCTTGTTCAGTGCCTGATAGTCAATGCATAGTCTCCAAGTCCCATCCTTTTTCTGCACCAGCATGATCGGGCTCCCACAGGGTGATGAACTCGATCGGGTGTGACCTTTCTGCAACAGCTCCTGAATCTACCTCTCGATTTCGTCATTCTCCAGAATAGAGCGCCGATAGATCGGTCCATTGGGCAATGACACACCTGGGGTTAGATTGATGGGGTGCTTGACCTGACAGTGTAGAGGCACCCCTGCGGGTGAGGTGAAGATGTCCTCGTACTCTTCCATGACCTTATCCATCTATTGTTGTCGTGTAGAGGGGCCCTTTCTGGAGGTTGTGGCTGCAGTCTTCTTCTTTCCCTGAGGGTGGATCATCAGGAAAAAAAATTTCCTAGTTTTGGCAATGAGCTTACTACATTGTTTTGCATTAACCAAATAGATGTCTGTAGGTAGTGCTATTTCCAGTATCCTGCACAACTTATTTCCCAAAGTAATAATAATAGCACGAGGCCTGGACTCATACACAACATGTTGCTTCCACAAGTATGGTTGGCCGAATAATACATTAGAAACATCAAGAGGAGCAATGTCACATAATACCTCATCCGTGAAGGGCTTGATGTTGTAGGGAAGGCAACATTGTTGGCTTATGCGGAGGTCTCATCCTTGGTGCAACCACTCGATGGTGTATGGTTGTGGGTGTGTTGTGTTCGGCAAGGCTAGTCGTTTCACGACCTCTATTGAGATGAGGTTCTTTTGGCTCCCGCTATCGATAATGAACTGCAACGGGGAACCCTTTCCCACATTTGGGAATGGAATAGGCGCTCTTCCTCCTCTGGATCTTCTAGTTCCTTCTTCTGGATATTCATGGTGGCAACTGTGGCATTGGGCTCCGCATCGATAATTTGCTTCCCCCTGTCATTCCCCTTACCGGGTTCTGATTCGGAGTCGGACCCTGCATCCGATTCAGAAGCCTTCAACTCGGAGACCAGTGACTGCTTGGCCTGACACTCACTTGTGTTGTGAGTGGAGCTCTTATGGAACTCACACCACTTCCCCATGTCTTTTTTTGGCTTTGTGATGTTGTTCTTTTCTTGTGGCTTTGGCGGGTTGTCCTGTTCCGCCCCGCCTTGGCTTGGTCCTTTGTTCGTAGGTTTGGGGGTGCCTTTCCTTTGCTTCTAATTCACAGATCCAAAGTCTCGCTTCTTCTATTTGAACTTCTTCTCAATCTTGGCAGCATACCGGTATGTCACACCAAGCGAGGAGATGTTGAGGAACTCCATTTCCTCCTAAATGTATCTATGAAGAGAATTGTGGTACTTCAACACCAAATGTTTCTACGAATCTTTGATACCCAACTTTGTGCGTAGGGTATGGAATATATTTGTCAGCTCATGCACATCTTGGTCTCTTTGCTGCCGCAGCATAGTCCATTGTATGTATTTGTCCTCATAGCTCCACATGGGATAATATTGTTCCTTGATGGCGTCTCGGAAAGAATTCCAAGTGGGTACGACCGAGAACAGAGATGGTTCCCCCTCGCTCTGTTGCTTCCAATAGGTTTCCCACTAGTCCTTGATATGGGGGGCGGCTTTAAAGAGTGCAAAAATAATCCTTTCTCGGTCAGAAAAGTCATGAACCGAGAAATATCCTTCTAGTAGATTCAACCATCTATCAACACCATCTGCATCTATTTGGCCCTCAAATATGGGAATGTCAAAGTTTACTTGTACCTTAAAAGGAGTGGCACCTCCAGAGTGGTTGTTGGATGTATATGCGCTGCCAATGGGTAGTCGTTGAAGGATCTGGGCAAAGTTTTCCATCATCACATTCCTCTATTTCTCGAGGGCTTCCTCGAGCAATAATTTGATAGGATATCCCGCTCCCTCATATTTATTTTCTTCCCCCATGGGAGGCCAATGGGGTTTGCGAGGCTGATCTTGCAACGGTTCAACCAGATCGAGCCCTAACTCCTTATACCCCGATCTCGTTGGGCACATGCAAAGAAGGATTGAGAAAGAGCAAACTGCTCTTATGCCACTGATCTGTATTTATGCAGGAACACAATGAAATACAGAAATACACATAAATGCAGATATGCAGCAGAAGTAAAACTTCATTTCATTAACAACAAATGATTGAAATATGCTTACAGACAGAATGGAAGTAAAATAGCTCGAGCGCTGATAGCTTATCTCTGAGAAGAGATGTGGTGGCTACTGGCGTATGAACTCTATGTTACAATGAGGCTCGAAGGCCTATATATTATTTAAAAAAAATGGAAAACCCTAAACATCCAAAAACCTAACCCTAGGAGATGAAACGCCAGAATATGGGCCTCGTTGGGGTAAATTGGTACATCAATTTCCCGAGGTCGTAACTTTGGCATACTATCTCTGTTTAACGCACATGATACATCGTTAGAAAGATCTATCTGAGGACTACACTGCAAATGAAAAATATGAAGTTCAGAACAGAGTGATATTCACCGGAGCATTCATGCCCAAAAAACATTGTTTAGGGCCTCAAAATGGCTCCGGAAGTTCAGGACCCGAAAAACTGCTAAAAATAGTAAATTGTGCTACAATTAAGGAAACTAAAAAACTGAAATAAAAAATGGTGTGGGTCCAAGTGGAATAGGTGGGTGGCCACCAATATCTACCTGGATAAAAAAATGTAGATTTTCACCTCACCAAGTTATAATCAAGGATCTAAAAGATCCTAAGGATGTTCTTGCAACTGGAATTGTTGGTGATATTACCAGGTTGTACAAATTTGACAACTTTGGGTCATCATCTTTTTCATCAGTTTTTGTTGCTCATAGCAATGACTTGAGAAAACTTTGGCATGAAAGGTTTGGTCATCTAAACTATCGCTCATTACAACAACTATGTAATCAACAGATGGTGACTGGCCTTCCTCTTGTTTCATGAAAGATGGTGTTTGTGTCGGTTGTGTTCTCGGCAAATATCATCAGGATAGTTTTGACAAACGTGCTTCTTGGCACACCTCGGGTCCTTTGCAGATTGTTCATAGTGATTTGTGTGATCCACTTTCTTCTCCTTCCTTTTTTGGGTGTAAGTATTTCTTAACTTTCATTGATGACTTTTCCAGACGTACTTGGGTTTACTTCTTAAAACTTAAGAGAGAAGTTTTTGACAAGTTTTTGGCCTACAAGGCCCTTGTAGAAAATCATAATTTGGCGGTTCTGCCTTCTTCGGCCTACGAGCCATCTTCAGTATTTGTACCTTCTTCTAATCTGGTTTCTTCTTCAGATGATGACAGTGAGGATGAAAATCCACCTCCGCCTGCTCACCCTCCTCCAAATGAGTCCTTTGAACCTGAACCAACACCAGTTCCACCACTTCTTAGATGGGTCCATTCAACACGAGAGGTAGCTGGTGGTCTTGTCGGTGATCCTTCAGATCAACATTGAATACGTTCACAGTTCCAATGAGCCTCTTCTCTTTTGGCTCAAGTTTCAAAGACTCCTGATCCAGAAACATTTGCAGAAGCTTCAGGTCATCTAGATTAGCATATAACAATGAATGAAGAGTATCGTTTTTTAATGGAAAATGATACTTGGGATCTTGTACCTCTTCCAAAGGGAAGAAAAATTGTCAGATGTAAATGGGTCTACAGAACTAAGTATGCATCTGATGGAAGTGTTGAAAGACACAAGGCTCGGTTAGTTGCCAAAGGATTTTCCCAAGTTGAAGGAATTGACTATAATAAAACCTTTGCCCCTGTAGCCAAAATGAATTCCATCCGCCTTATTCTTTCCCTTGCCGCCTCACATAAATGGGAGGTCCATCAGATGGATGTTAAATCTGCCTTCTTGCATGGAAGTTTGAAAGAAGAAATCTACATGGAACAACCTCATGGCTATGTCCAAAATGACTCTAGCCTTGTTTGTCACCTCAAGAAATCTCTGTATGGTCTCAAGCAAGCTCCCCGAGCTTGGTGTGCCAAAATGGACAGATTTCTTATTGCCACTAGATTCTCTAGATGTCATTCTGATCCTAATGTCTATACCAAGAAAGTAGGAAGCCATCTCATAATCCTTTTCCTTTATGTTGATGACCTTATCCTTACTGGTAGTGACCCAAAAATTTTAAACCATGTGAAAACAAACCTTAAGAAGAAATTTGAAATCACCGACTTAGGCTTTTTGCACTATTTCCTTGGCCTCCAAGTTTTGCAAACCAATGAAGGAATTTTTCTTTCCCAGTTTAAGTATGCTTGTGACCTTCTTCATCGCTTTCACATGGATGATTGTAAGCCAACCCCTTCTCCCTTCCAGTCTGGAGTCAAGTTTACCTCCACCTGTACTTATCCTGAAGTTGATGCCACCCTATACCATCAGTTAGTTGGTAGCCTCTTATACTTGACTCATACTCATCTTGATATTTCCTTTGATGTTGGTCTTGTTGCTCGATTTTGAAAACACCCCATGAAAGCCATTGGAAAGAAGTTAAAAGGATACTTCATTATGCCTCTGGTACAGTTCAGTTCAGGATACATTATAGTTCAGGGGAAACTCCTTTATTGGTTGGTTTCACTGATTCAGATTGGGTCGACGACCCTGATGATCAGAAGTCTACTGCAAGTTATGTTTTCAGCCTTGGTTCGGGACCTGTCACTTGGGCCTGTAAGAAACAACAAGATATTTCACTTTCTTCAACAAAAGAAGAGTACCGAGCAGCAGTAAATGCAAGTCAGGAAGCTCTATGGCTTCGACAGATCCTTTTAGAGTTTGGATTCCAACACCAACATCCGACCAACCTTTGGTGTGACAATCAGAGTGCCATCAAGCTCGCCAAATACCCTATTCAACATCAACATAGAAAACACATCGAGCTACACATGCACTTCATCAAAAAGCTAATTCATGATAAAGTTATTGAAGTGCTCTTTTTCCCTACAGAAGATCAAGTTACAGACAATTTTACAAAGTCTCTTACAGAAGCGAAATTTTCCAAACTTTGATCTATGTTAGGATTTCAGGAAGTTTTCAATAAGGGGGGATAGGCTCTAATGCCTCCTTATTTATCATATTGTGTCACTATTGTAAATCCTTCAATCCTATCCCAAGATGTTCTTAAGGGGGGATGTTAGGATATTTAGACTCTTAGGAGTTAGTTAAGATCTACTTGGTCTAATATGTCGTTAGGTAAAAGTGTGTTTCTTAGTGTGTTTCTTTAGTATGCATTAGTATGAATTTGTAGTTAGGAAATTTAACGGTCACGATATGTTCCCAACATAGAGTGATCTGACGGTTCATACTCTCCTTGATCTTAACGGCCATTGATCTGTGGCTTAGCACCTGATTGGTCCATGATCTCTATTTAAAGAGCATGGAGGGTCATTTGCCGATGATCGATTGTGAGAAACTCTCTTGTAAAATCTCTCTATAATCTTTTTCTTTGCATTAATAAACTGCTCCAAGTGGTCGTGTTGGCTGGGGTCGTGGATGTTTCCTCGTAGGGGTTTTACCACATGAAAACATCGGTGTGTTGATCTTTGATCTGGTTATGTGAGTGGTTACTTGAGGTGTTCCTCCTCTGTTGGAATACCTGTGTTGTCGAACAATAAGGAATTTTATGCCATCATACAAGCACTGAATAAATATAGACATTACCTCATGCCTAAAGAATTTGTTCTTTACATTGATAATGATGTCTTGCAATATATCAGCATACAAACAAAATTGAACCAAAGACATGTTAAGTGGATTGAGTCCTTGTAGAATTTTAATTTCTTCACTAAACACATAAGTGGGAAATCAAATAAGGTAGCAAAGGAATTAAGCAAGTTCAGTTTAATCTTTCATGAGTTTCAAGTAAATATTTTGGGTTTTGATGAATTAAAAGAAATGTATGAAGATGATGTAGATTTTAAAGATGTGTGTGTATCATGTGAAAATCCAGTAAGTAGAGATAGGATTCCATGGTTGGATTACCTAATAAAAGAAAGCTTGTTATTCAAAGGAAGTAAATTTTGCATTCCAAGGTGTTCAATGAGAAAACATTTGCTAAAAGAAAAGCACAATGGTGGATTGACAAGACATTTTAGACAAGACAAGAGATTTTCTTAGCTAAGTTCATTTTATTTCTAGCCTGGTATGAAAACTAATGTTAAGAAATTTGTTGAGATATGAAGAGTTTGTCAACATGAAAAAGGAAGGAGGCAGAACACTAGATTCTATCAGCCATTAACAATCCCAAGCAGGGCATGGGTTTCTGTGAGTATGGACTTTGTGTTAGGATTGCCAAGAACTTAGCAAGGTAATGATTCTATTTATGTGGTTTTTGATAGATTCTAAAAAATGACACACTTTATAGCTTGTAACAAAACCAATGATGCAACTCATATTGAAATTTTTTTCTTTAAAGAAGTTTTCAAGTTGCATGGTTTGCCAAAAATTATTGTTTCTGACAGAAACACAAAATTTGTGGGTCATTTTTGGAGAAATTTGTAGATAAAGTTATGACCCAATCTCAACTTTAGTTCAAAATACCACCCACGGAATAATGGGAAAACAAAGGTGGTAAATAGGAGTTTGGGGAATATTCTAATATGTATGGTAGGTGCACATCCCAAGCAATGGGATAAGGTACTTGCAGCTGAGTTTCCATATAATGATTTACCTAATAGGAGCACATGTTTGAGTCCCTTTCAAATTTTATATGGAATGCATCCTAGAGGGATTTATGAGTTAAGAGATATAGGAAAACAAGAAATGACAAGTGTTGATGGTGAATATTTTGCAGTAAGCATGTAGGAGTTACAAGAAAGAGTTGAGAAGCAGCTACAGAACAACAACACCAAGTACAAACAAAGAGCATACTTGAAGCAAAGGCAACTAGATTTTGAAGTTGGAGACTTGGGCATGGAACACCTCAAGAAAGAAAGGTTTCCTAGCTCGGCGAGTATAGTAAATTAAGACTTAAAAATATTGGACCATGTAAAGTGTTGAGGAATTTTTCCTCAAATGCTTATGAAATAGAACTTCCATGTAACATTGGAATTTCTCCAATTTTTAATATATCTAATTTATATCCTTTCAAGGAAGCACCATAAAGTTCAACATATGCACTTGACAACGACAATATTCAAACCATTGACTAGGAGAAACAAATACCTACAACACAACAAAGACAAATTGAATCTATCTTGGATCAAAAGGTAGTAAAGAAGACAAGGGGTAAAGATTTTTTCCAGTATTTGATCAAGTGGAAGGAATAACCACTTGAGGATGTCAGGTGGATGACAACAACGAAAATTTATAAATATGGTACAAGTGTTGAAAAAATACCACAACAATCCAAGGAACAAGTCTTTTCTTCGCTAGAAATTAGATGCTGGAGCATCTTTCAAAATCAGTTTAATATTTTATTTATAGAAGAATGTAGCTTCCTCATTATAGTTGTTTAAATGTTTTTCTTAAACTATAATAATCTTGTTGTAAATTCTAACCTTGTACAATATCTACTGCAAACTAATATTCAGAAAAGAACAGCAAAGATACAATGGCAAACACAAACATTACACAAAGATTTTTCACCTGGAAACCCAAACTGGGAAAACCAACATATATTATATTCATACATTGTTTTACACTGTTTACAATACAATATACATATAGGAGCCAGCGGCATCCAAAACCCTAACCCAATGACCTGGATTAGTCCAAAACCCTAATTCCTTAACCGGAAATAGAAAACCATCGACAAAAAACCATGTGCCGAAAAACCACCTAATATCGCGTGGTCCCGAAAATATGTCGTCTCGGAAATATGTCGGCCCGAAAAAAAAAATCGGGGGCGCTGCCCCCGAACCCCCACGCAGGGGGCTCCGCCTCCTCTAACCCCCCTGTGCGCCCGATGCAGACGCTCAAACACTACTACTCGTGCAAAGAATATAACACATACCCAACATTCTCCCACTTGTTGTTTTCTTTGCACACAGGGGGATACATGATTACATAGTCAACAATGCCCATGGATCCTCTACACCAAGAGAACTTTTCAGTGGTCACAAAATTTGTTAATGA
>ML823429.1:34750-73475 GCA_009831015.1 Picea engelmannii
CATATTCTTAGTCGTCCTCCAAAATCAATGGATCTGATTTATTGTTCATAACTTTCTTGCATTTATCAGGGCATCCGTTAACATGTTTACTTTTTAACATTTACCTAATCACATTAAAAAATTACTGTAAGGATATGTAATTGTCACGTTCTGCTTCCGGCCGTGTAATATCCACGCGTTCCATTTATCACAATATTATCAATTTTTGTAAGTTTTAATAAAAATGGTTTAGAGATTTCACAGAGAAATTATTCTCGCGAAATCGCAGAGAAATTATTCTCGCAAAATTATTCTGGTAAACGCCGAGAAATTGCCAAGGTAAATGTTAGAAATTATACTCGCAGAGAAATTATTCTCGCGAAATCGCAGAGAAATGGTTTATGGATTTCGCAGAGAAATGGTTTAGGGATTTCGCAGAGAAATGCGTTTCATTCTATGGAAATGGCAGAGAAATGCAATTAACCTGAAACCTTGGCAGACGCAGGAGAGAAATTATATAGTCTTTCGGCGTTTATCAGTCATAAATTATATATGACTGTGCTAGTTGATACTACAATGAAATGCAACGAGCCTAGGATTGCAGATGCAAAACAATGAATTTTGTTATGAATTCCTCTAATTGAGACTGAATTGTATATTTTGAAAAAAATATAATTTTATTTATAAGTTTTGAAATTCATAACCAATTTTTATTGGCATAACATGATGAGGGAGATGTGTAATTCTTTCAATACTTAATATTATGAAGTTGACATGCCGCATTTAAAAAATATTAATAAGAAAAAAGTAATTTCAATGTGGGCCACAAGTAACATATTTTTATGTCAGTCTATTTATAGATACACACACATGGCATCTAAAAAATCTTTTGACATCCACCTTAAATAAAATAACTTTATATCAACATTCAACCTTTCAAATATATATATATATATATATATATATATATATATATATAGTGAGTGGGCCTAATTGTTAAGAACATGTGTTTCCTCCTAAGAGGTCACAAGTTCAAATGGAGAGGGGGGTAAGATATGTATACCTCCATAGACTTTACCAGTAAATTCCTAGAAATTAGAGAATGTCAAATTGTAAAATAACAAAAACTATTCCTTCACAATACCAAATTGGAAAAATATTAAATAAAAAAAGCATTAGATGAACATATGCCTTAGATAAATTGTAATTTGAACCTCAATGACATGAGCATTTCTTTTACAAGTCAAAGAATCCTACCATTATATGAGAACTATATGAGATTGACTCTTAGACCAATACACTACAACTAACCTTGGAAAAAATAATTGGAATCCAAGAAAGCCATTCCATTGGCATATTACACTTGAACAAATTACACACCTTTAGAGAAAACCAAATTCATTTTAGCACAAGAGCTTGCATGATTAACAAATTGAATCCTATAAAGAACATGAAGAGATTTGTTTAGATAAAAATAAAATTATGTTTAAATATGTGCATAGCAAAAAGGTAGATTAGAGACTAACGGAGTCATACACATATTTAAGGAGCAACCTTGAATAGAAGTGTTTGTTAATTACCTATAAGTACTTTTTAATTATCTCCTAACACAAAACAATGAAAATTTTACACCCAAAGATGTGAAGGATACAACATTTAGCATTATTCTTGAAATCATTTACATTACATGTAGACTCTTTACTTCATAACATTTTTTCTAAACTAGTTCTAGTTAACATTATTCTTGAAATCATTTACATTACATGTAGACTCTTTACTTCATAACATTTTTTCTAAACTAGCTCTAGTAAAAAAATTACAATCTTGCGAGTATGTCTTCCATAACACAACCTCTCAAAACAAAATATAAAAACCTTTGCTAACAATTTAGTATAAGGATAAATTATCCTATCTAACAATTTAGTATAAGGATAAATTATCCTAGGATACCATTATTTAGTATAAGGATAAATTATCCTATCTAACAATTTAGTATAAGGATAAATTATCCTATAAAGAGGATACCATTATTGATGGTAGACATGTGAACAAATAAATCATAAACAAGGTAGCACAAATTACTCTGCTTTTTCTTTATTTTTCTTTTTAAATATGTTTTTATATTGTTACCTTGAATGTAATTATGAACCGTGAATCCTTGCAATGGGATTTGAATTGACAATTTCATTATCCATATGACTTATAGTTCACTTATCTATGGACCTTGTTTACTTGGAATCAGATCCTATAGCTTAAGAAGCGGAGCCCTCGATTGACCATCGAGAGTAAGAGGAGCATCATGAACTGTTCGATGTGTCATTTGCATCGTAGGTTCAATCACTTGAATTCCTCCATCAACCAACCCAACAACAAATTTAGGTTCTAATGAATGTGCAACAATCACATGCAGATAGACATTGCCACTATATATAAGCCAACACAAATCCATTAGAAAATTTCTCATATATATATGGAAGGTGCAATACAACAATGTGACCTCAAGCTTTCTCAATCAAATACTCCAACATCACCATCAAAGAAACTAGCATATATAAGAAGGTTGTCACATGAGTATGTTGCATTTGAAATTGGTGTACGGATTGAATCATGGGGTGTCAAATGAAATCCAAACATGTACAAAGATCCTGTGTCATTAGGAAAAAACACATTTCTACCTTTTCTTTTTCAATGAATCCAAAAAACTCAAATTCGGAAATAAACCACATTCTACATTCACATGTTGGAGCAGAGGTAAAAGGAAGTAAAATATCAAAGATGTTGGAGCAGAAACCAAACCATGTAATTCTGAACATGAGTATATTTCAGTTGAAATTGATGTAGAGAGTGAATCATGGGGTGTCCACAACAATACAAACATGTACAGCCATCATGTGTCATAAAACATATTTTTACTTTTTTTTTCAATATGAATCCCAAACACTCAAATATGGAAATAAACCACAATCTACCTTCATGTGTTGGAGCATGGGTAAAAGATCAGAAATGTTGGAGTAGAGACCAAACCATGTAAATTTGGTTTGGGGTTTATCTACATGCTTCCATGCAAGTCTTTGTAGATAATGGCTTGGAGGACCATTTGTTGGCATTATAGCCTACATATTTAGGAGATCAAGCCTGGAGGACTATTTGCAGTGGTACTTTCAAACTTATGCTATTCTAGAGGATCATGCTTTCCATGAACATCTGTTTGTTATCTCATGTGCCATATGCGATTTTGGACAGCTATTTCCTTTGAATCAATTTTTTCTCTCGATTCCATATGCCATGGATTATTTTATAAACATTATGTAAAGTGATAATATCCAATGTTTCATCATAATTATCTTAAAATATTTTTCCTTTATAAAATGAAGGTAAACTACAAGGCCACTAGTCATGCTTTATCTTTTATGTTAAAGAGCATTGATAACATTTCAAAACTAGCTCTCCTTGCGTCCAAACTAAAATTCTTAATGAAACACCTGTGGATTAATGTGAAGACAAGGTATTTGGTTGTTAGTAAAGAAAATAAATGATGGAACTAATAAATTTTATTAGTCCCTTCACTTTGGGTTGGTAGGGATTATTGGTAATCAATTTTTTTTTTCTATTAACTTGGTACAAATATTAATAAATTTTTAATGTTTTAACTAAAGTCTGTGGAAATTCATACAACTCGAGTTGAAATTCAAACAGTTTAACCTAAGTTTTGAATTGGACCTCTTATTTGGCCTCTTCTCGAGACTGAGGAAGAATACAGGTTAGTTTATCTCACTTTAAAGCATGCATTTGCATAGTAATTTTTGCCCAATGAAGTAATGTTAGAAATGACTCTAGATTTACTTCTTAACATTAAATGTTAAGATTGAATGTTTGTTGCACTGCATAGTCGATAGTGAGTTGATATGCCACTGCCACCTACGCAACCATGCAAATGTAACGCAACCATGCAAATGTACATGAGCCTGCAAACATGTTGGTTCTTCTTTACCTGCTCAATCTCATACCCCTTATTTACTTTACCTATTGTTGGAAACTTCCTTTCACATTCTTTCTTTGGAGTTGAATCCCCAAGAAATTATGTCTTGTTCCTTGCTTGAGATGTATGACTGGAGCTGTGATGGAAGTTTGGAGCTGGAATGGCACTATGACTAGAGATTTTATGGAAGTATGCAGATGCAAAGACCATCCATCTTATTTCTCCTCCTGTTTTCAGAGAAATCTTGAAAGGAGCATTTAAATATAGAATGCACAAATCTGGAAAAACAGTGGCAAAATGGAAACGAAGAATTTGACCATCACTTCTGAGATCTGCAATGCTTGAAGGACATTGCAAATGGCTTCCCATTTTGGTAACTTCATAGGTACTTATATTATTTTATGAAGTGATACAGTTCATCATATCATGACCTAATTTCATTCCATTGATTTTTTATGGAAGTATGCAGATGCAAAGACCATCCATCTTATTTCTCCTCATGTTTTCAGAGAAATCTTGAAAGGAGCATTTAAATATAGAATGCACAGATCTGGAAAAATAGTGGCAAAATGGAAACGAGGAATTTGACCATCACTTCTGAGATCTGCAATGCTTGAAGGACATTGCAAATGGCTTCCCATTTTGGTAACTTCATAGGTACTTATATTATTTTATGAAGTGATACAGTTCATCATATCATGACCTAATTTCATTCCATTGATTTTTTATGGAAGTATGCAGATGCAAAGACCATCCATCTTATTTCTCCTCCTGTTTTCAGAGAAATCTTGAAAGGAGCATTTAAATATAGAATGCACAGATCTGGAAAAACAGTGGCAAAATGGAAACGAGGAATTTGACCATCACTTCTGAGATCTGCAATGCTTGAAGGACATTGCAAATGGCTTCCCATTTTGGTAACTTCATAGGTACTTATATTATTTTATGAAGTGATACAGTTCATCATATCATGACCTAATTTCATTCCATTGATTTTTTGCAGATGAGTTAATCAACACATTAAATTCCATATCCACCAATGGAAATGTGATTTTAATGGCCAACATGAGGACGCACAACATAGGCAGAATATTTCACAACATAAGCATAGAGAACAAGGAATACAACCTCCATATTTATCGCAAGATTCTCTTTGCAACTAAAGGAGCTAATAAATATTTGAGTGTTGTCATTCTCCACGAAGAGATCCTCACCCTGTGATCCCCAAACGAAAGCATGTTTCTAGAAATTTTTAGAAGCAGTGGCGTCGTTCCAGGAGTCTGGATAGACACTAACGCGGTTCCATTCCTGGGGACCATGACAGAAAGGCTGGGAAAACATCCTGAAACTACACCTATTCCCTCATCCTTGGTTGGGACTTAAACTCATCCATACCGACTTGGTACGCCTCCTTGGAAATTACAGGTACTTGGGAAACATAATTTCAATTTTCCTCTGCCCTATGACTTATGAACGAAGCTTACCTTTACCTTACACTTTCATTTTTCCATAGGAAGAAGTCTGTTCACCATAGGATGTTTTCACGCATTCAGCCAGAAACCATACCCAGTGTTGCATGCCACAAGATTTAGAGAACGATTAGTCTAGTCTTCTCACTTAGGCGAGAAAGAAAAGAAGGTAGGTAGTCGGCTCAAAGAAATCTTTGAATTGAAATGTACATGAATGTCGACTCCCATTCCTCCTTAACTTGTCATTTCTCTCTCTCTAAGGAGGGAAATGCCATTAGATTCTGGCCTTGATAGGTGGTATTTGAGATTCACCCCAATCTCACCTTTTAGCTATGATTTAATGCTTGTTTGTAAGGTATCATAAAAAAACCCACCCTCCCTTCTTACTAGCTATCTGGAAAGCATTTTGACAAGTTATGTTTCTTCTAGGGACAATTTCGGCATATTTGCAGAAGAATGTTTTGTGGTTTTTTGGGACCGTGTAAAGTATTGGGAAAGTATAAATGAACCCCTTACCTTCTCAGTATTGGGCTCCTGGTTATTTTTATCCCACATTTGGAAACTGCAAAGCAGGAAATTATGCAACGGAGTCCTATATCGTAACCCACAATATGATTCTTTCACATATCAACACTGTAAAAATATATAAGGCCAAATATCAAGCACTCAGAATAGATCATCACTAAAATCCCAGTTGATTCTTAAATAAGAAGATACACATCTCTACCAGTTGAGTGTGAATGTGAATGCCATCTTGAAAATAAATTGCAGGAGGACGAACAAAAGTCTGGCTTGCACTAACGATACTACTACTTTCAGGAAAAATCCACTAAATGCAATTGTGAATAGGACAAATGGCCAAACAACTTACCTTGGATATAGAAGTGATTTATAAACTAGACTCCTTCGCATCATCAACCATTCAGATATTCAAAACCAGCAGCATCAAAGATTATTATTCTAATAATATGGTGAGCAATAGTTCATAGGATCTAAAGGATTATTTGCACGAGGTAACTTGTGCCATTGCTTTTACAACTCGTCCTCCCACAACCCTGGAGAAAATGTGTCCACCTCCAAATAACACTTGTCTTTTTCCATAAAACTTGTGTCACGCTACCGCTCCCAACTTTTATCCCTTTGATTGGTTACCATCAGAACTTCCAATTCTACCTGACACATGTTGGGCTAAAACAGATTACACTTGCTGGGCGGAAACAAAAACAAAAAATTCTAATCAATATTTCACATGTTTGTAAATTCTCCAAGTTTATTTTTCTCTTTCGATAGCAACGAATTTATAACAAGTGCATTAACATTTCACAAACCTGATAATTTTGGAGTTATTATGGCCATATATTTGGAGTTATGAAAATATTGTTGGAAATCTGTTGGAAATACTTTCACAATAATTACGCTAGGTTATGAAGTAAGGGAGTTATTATCATGCTCACGGGTTAGGTTACAAATTTATTATCATGTTGGCTATTGAATAGAGAACGTTGTGTTCATAGTTGTCCTTTTACCATACCACCTGTTTAAAAATAAATAAAAAATCAATTAGTAGCCTTGATAATATCACAAAGCTGACAATGAGAACCAACCATACTTATCTGTACTCTATTAAACTCTTTCACAAGTGGCATGTTCAAGTTTGAAAACCACTTGATACACTTTCAGACCTTAACTTGATTCAATTATTAAAAAATTTAAAATTTCTTGATTGTATGGTCATGGTTGCAGTATTAGACTAATTACCCTAACGACACTGATTACCCTAACGACAAGGACTTTTTTCTCTTCAACTCATCTTGTTTCAAATCAAATTAGTGTATAACTTTATAACTTCAAATGTTGCATTAGGTAAAAAATAATACTAGATTGTCATGTATTTACATTAAATTATTTTACATAAATTTTGGCATATAATAACATGAAATAAACAAATCTTCTAATTTAGTGGATTGTGCACCCCATTATCCAATGGTTATAAATAAGCTAATGAATAATTCTATAAACACCATGTTAAGTGAGTAATAGATCCTTGGTATCATTATGTTACATAAATAATAGTTTTGGCCCCTAAGTTGCTCACATTTATCAGTTGGGATTCTGTAAGAGAATTTCATATATAATATTTTGTGTGTTCCTTGTTTTCTTTCCTTCTTTTAGAAAATGTATATAATCATGAGCATAGATTATCCTTGCTATCACACATTGATAGAGAGATTTCTCAAGGATTATTCTTCTAGTAGTGTTGAATAGTAAACATAATTATGGAGTGTACACTTAACCGATGTGGATATTTAAGATCAACATGTATCATGAACGATTTTCATACTATTATAATAATATATCAATTTGTTTTGATGTGAATATTAATTACAAGGAGAGTTTCTCAATTTATAGGATTGAGGAGGCCCAACAAACACCTAAGATTAGTTGGGCAATTGAAAAAATCTATGTGAGATTAACTCATACAGGCTATCACGTGATTAAAATTAGAGACATTATAAACAAACATACCAACACCCCCCATAAGTGAAACATAAGGAGAAACAAAGAAAATCAAAGATGGGTCTCGGAAATAAATCCTAATAAGGTACCCATGTACAAACTCTCATAATTGGAGAAAAGGAGAAAAACCCGTGGGAAAAATCTCCTCTCCAAAAGAGAGAAAAATGACATTGGAGTTGAAACTAAAGAAGATCCCACAAAGATGCATTCCAAAGAAAGAGCATGAGGCTTGCAGAGGTTGAAGGCTCCAATCAAGAAGTATAAACAAGATCTGAAGAAGAGGGCCAAGTAACCTCAAAGAACATGGTTAAATTATAAAGCTAAAGAGGATTGGTTGCAAAGGCACAAGAATGGAAAACACTAACAACCATCACATAAATGCTTCAAAAAATAGGTGCTAGTGAAGAACCAGAAAAAGGATTCAAACAGAAGAAAACACCATCAACCATCAAAGGAGAAATGAGGCATGTGGATGATGAAAAATCCTAACATGAAGTATGGCCAAAATCTGAGGAGGGCCAGTTAACCTCATGTTGTCAATGCCATCAAAGAATTGTGTAGAAATACAAATTTCAAACTTATCAAGCAAAGACATTGATCTTCTGGAATGAGTTCTGACATAGAAATCTTGATGAGGTACTCATGTACATTTGAAAAAAACATCATAAAATGAGTGTCATTATGGACGTCAATCCATCTCACTAGAGTGCATGGGTCACTAGCCACCGCTAAGTCAAAATAGGAACGGTGCTCGATATGAGGCTCACTCTTAAAAATAGTTGATGTCGAACAAAAACAATGAAGCATGAAGAATCACTAGAGGAATAATTGCACAACATCCCCCCACAATGATGAATTGAGTGGAAAGGTTGATGGTAATGGATATCACAACTTATGACTAAAGTATGGAGTATGAGATAAAGGTAGAAAAGATGCAAAACAACATAAGAAAGAGACAATCCAAAGTGGCCAGCTCCAAAAGATTTTGAAACAAAGCACTACATGGAGACAAATGCTTGGTTACACTCCTAAAACTATCTGCAAGAGTGACACAAAAATCATTACTCAAAGGTGTAGAATAAGAGATACTATGGACAACTATCCTCCATGTGATGACAAACAAATCCATTTTAGATACCCATTTACAATTGAGGAATCGATACTCTTAATTTATCAAACTCTTGAAAAAACAAGAATCTTAGAGAAATACTCTTATGAATTACTCAAACAACACATAAAATGGAGGCTTCTGATACAGAAAAAATACTTCCAATAACCTCTAAAAATACAAGATTCACGAAGCATATTTCAAAGCATTTAAAAGGAAAGATCTTTTTCCCTCTGGTTGTATGGCCGAAGACACTTGAAAAACCGACAAACATAAGAAAAAACAAAAGCACAAGGAACCACAAATGAGAGACTTCCAAATACACCATCTAAATCCAGTGTCCCAATTTTTAGCAAATCAGATCGAGCAAGGGATCTAACAGAAGACGA
The DNA here is from genome assembly GCA_009831015.1 of Picea engelmannii. Lineage (NCBI taxonomy): Eukaryota > Viridiplantae > Streptophyta > Pinopsida > Pinales > Pinaceae > Picea > Picea engelmannii. The sequence continues at coordinate 44,192 of ML823429.1, forward strand.
CATGTCCAATCATCGGCGACTTCTACCATGTGGAGAAATTACATAATTGATTGATGTCCCAACCATTGTTTATAGACAATAAAAGGTGGTAGATCATGGAAGAAAACCCACAACGCAAAATTGTTAACTTCAAAGTAACCCCTCTTTCTGAATCTAAAAACACGTAAGCTTTGAGAACCAAGAAGGTTGAGGGTCCAACAGGTGAAGCAAACAAAAAACCGATTATATCGAGTGAAAGCAAGATATGGTCTCATGAAGATATTCCTATAACAATGGACGATATTGTTGTAACTGGAAAAAGCCAAGGAAAAAAAGTATGAAACAATTCAGGGCGTGGTCTTCATGGACGTCCTTCCTTTTGCAACAGTTGCTTGTATTCTCACAAAGATTGTAGCGAGAGCGTGCAAATTTCATGGATGAGTTGGGAGAGCGTGCGAATTTCACAATACAAAATGTAGAGAAATCTTCCAACCCATTTTGGTGTAGATGACCAGCTAAAGGGTAACAAAAAAATATCAAGTTATCCTCGGAAATTGAAACGTTGCTCAAAAAACTGAGTTTTCGGCCAGCCTAAAGGTTATGCAAGCTACCCAAAGAATATGTCCAACCCATCATTTGACCAGCAATTGAAATGCGGTGTCGTCGAAACGCTTGAGGCAGGTAATTCTGGACTCCCTTTTAATGCCACGTTGTCATTCATAGGGTTCTCACCGGAGCACATGCGGGCACTGCTGAGGCCGCGACGGATCAAGGGTTGTGGTTCCACTGCCACCATCTTCGAGCACCTCATCAAAGAAGTCTGCCTGCAGAAATTTGTGTAACATGGTACTTTTATGGGCGCCAAGCTCACGAGAGTCACGACAGTGGAGGCCAAGGCCAAGCCCGACCCTGCAAATTTTTCCAATTGCTGTCCAACTATTCTCTCTCCTCTCAAAGAAAGAGTTTAAGTATCTACCTGCACCAGTTAAAGCATTCACCTACACAAATTTTATCTCTCCGGTTGGGATGTATTCAAATTTTCTCTATGATTTTCACATACTCTTCTAAGTTCTAAAGACTTACTAGAACATTGATTCAATGTAATATGGAAACAAATATGTTTGGAAAATATAACCAGATCATGTCGAGTGAACATCCTCCCATGCTGGAAAAGAAGCAGTGTACAGGACGCATGTAAATGATTCTCCAGTGGTTGGACTGACATCAGATACATTTTTATGGCCACATGAGGATTTTCACAGGCCATCAATTCGTCATACTTCCCCTCCAACTATTCTCTCTCATCTCAAACAAAGAGTCTAATCATTTGACTTCTGCATAAATTTTATCTCTCTTTCAATATGGATGTATTCAGACTTTGCTCTATGATTCTCACATACTATTCTATGTTTTAAATGTATCAGTTTTGAATCATGTTTACTAGTTAGTAAAACACCAATTCAATTGAATATGGAAAGAAAAATGTCTAAATATATATCTAGATCATATCTAGCGAGTATCCTCGGACTCTGGAAAAGAAGAAGCACATAGGATGCATGGCAGGGATTCTCCTTGGACGGACATCAAATACATTTTTATGGCCAAGAGGATTTCCAAGAAATTTATGAATTTATGAATTTATCTCTCATCATTAGTCAAATTAGTCAAATCTAAGAAGAAGATGATAATGTCAAGAAGAAGATGATAATGCCATTTGTACTCTATATAATGCCAGTATTGGTAAAGAGATTCACTCATTAAAAAAATGATAAGTTATCTTTGATTCAAATCTAAGAAGAAGATGATAATGTTATTTGTAATCTATATAATGCCATTATTTGATAAAGAAATTAACTCATTAAAAGAATGATATGAACTTGTCTTTGCTGAAAAATAACCAGAATCTATTAAGTCATATTAAATTCCTTATAAAATCCCCAATATGCAAAATAGATTGCAACTACAAATTTATATACTTAAGACACTAAAAGAAAGAAAAGGATATACTTTTATCTATAAAACAACACATTGCACATTTTTAAAAAGATAATGCATATCCCAAGGATAAACCACCAAGTACATAATAATGAACATTCATCCAAATTATAATGTTGTAAAAAGGACCTTTCAACACTAGTGTGATTGAATATGACAGAACTACATTGTCCCACCTGAAAGGAAATGCCAACATTCATGCCCAAAGATGCAGAAAATGAATCAGGAAACCCCAATTTTCGATTTAGAAGGGACAACATAGGGTTTAAAAGGAATTAAAGGCGGTATGGAAGTCATTGAGTATGAGAACTTAAAGGCAAAAAGATTAAAACTTGATTTTAAAGAGTTTAAAATGTAAAATCAGTCTGGAACATTCATATGGGTAAAAATAAAAATAAAGTTTTCAATATACCTTTAAACCTTAGATAAATCATAAAAGCTTTTAACAGACCTTTAAGCCTGGAGGTAGTTTATATAATCCTTGGCAAAGTGCAGAGTGTCCATACTGCTCTTGGAGACTCTTAGGCCCAATTTATAACCACAATTCCAGAAAGTTAGTTTTCATCTTATGTGTTGTTTAAATACATTTAATATGAATAAAATTGTGTTTGTTTTTCCATAAAAATTTAGCATCATTTCTTCTTCGATGTCAAATATGCCAGATTTGATAATGATTTTTTGATTTGAGAATATTTTATTATTTGTGTTTAGACTTGCTTAAATTTCTAAGTTATTTTCTTATTGGCATAAGCCCAAGTTTTTCTAATATCTTTTAACAAATATATTTTCAACATAACATCAAATCTCAACTATATCTATCAACTTTAAAAACATGTCATAACAAAACATACATGCATGTCATTAATAATGAATTCATGTCATTAATAATGAATGGAACCATCTCTACAAAGTAGAAATTTGTAAAGCATGCATGGAAGCCAACGAAGCATTATGTACAACTATTTACATTATGATCACACAAATTTTCTATAGACATATTACAGCCACACTTTGCACTCAACTAAAAAACATTTTGAACATATCCAATAATATGAAATTTTGGCTTCTAAAAATCTATGCAACTAATCTATGCAACTATTGCCTATAATTTGAACCATACTTTTGATATTCGATTTTTGACACTCTATGTAGTATCACCGTCACGAATACCCACATCTACCTACATAAAACATGTTGAAATGAGTTTACAAACCAATATTTACCATCATTCAAATTTAACTGATGTTTTGGAGGACTAATCGAAAGTCTTGAAACCATGACGATTGGTAAAGATAAAGCAACAACGAATGACAGAAGAGGGGATGAATCCTTATGGTTGACTAGTGCTATTAGGTATTGAATTTGATATTTAAATGTATTCGGGTATTCAATATTTCATAATGATAAGACATTATGGAGATGAAACAATTTTGGTTGCTTTCCAATCTTCAAAGATAATACCAGCATAAACAACTAGATTTATAAAATATGTTTTATTTAAGATAATATTAAGGTGAAAAGTTCAAAGAGATGGTAAATTATTTTTTAATTTTAAGAGTTTTTCCTATCAAACAATCTCAATGAAATGTTTATATAAATAATTATAAATGGATGTACTCATATCAAAAAGAAACCAAGATACTAGTCCATGGTAAATACCACATAATCCACCCTCTCTATAAATATTTGCAAACACAACCAATATATTGTTGTAGGCTGGCTAGATACAAATATGCCTTGCACCATTATCCAACTCTACAATGTATGAACCAATCACCTGCAAAGTAGATTCTGAAATATAAACACGTGCTAATGACATCAATAATTTTTAAAACTTTCATCCTAATTTCATGTTTGATAAGGCCAAAAGTTTAAAAAAAATAGATATCACATCATAAAAACTATAGTTTATTTAATACCTATACATGTTGGAGCTCATATAGACCAATTATTTTGAATCTTTTCATCAAAAAGAGCTCACAATATAAGCCTAAATTTTGTATAAGGCATTGACTCCTAGAATTAGTCTTTTCCTATACAAAGTTAGGACATCTTTAGACATTTCTATAAACTTACTAATATTTTGATAACATTATCATTTACAAGTTTTCAACATCACAATTTTGCTAAAATTCATACAAACATGTGTTATAGACATGTTACATACCAATGAGATTTTACAAACAATTGTTTCCCGACTTTGTATTTAAAAATCAGACTGTGTCTAAATCCTCCAACATTATTTTTATTCTCCTTAATTATAACACTTTTAATTAAAAACAATAACAAAAATATCGCCATTAATGGAAATTCTTATTTAATTATGAGGACACAAATCCTACCTGTAAAGGCAAAGACACTTTTGGTCTGAAATATCATTCCCAAAGATCTCTACATACATAATGAATGAATTCTCCGTGCCTTGTGTGCAAAATGGAAAAAAATAACTATGTTCGACAAAATTCTTAGAGTTTCGACCATTTAACATCATAAATTAAACCAACAAAACCCAAATCACAAAAATTTGGAAAACACCCCCAAAAGGAATCGAACCAAAAACTAACCTGAACCAATATCTTGATGCGCTCCAAGGGCACCACGACTGTCTTGGCAATGCCATCCACCAAGCCTCTAGCGATGAACTCCTTTGGCATACAAAGGTATACTCGCCAGTACCAACCTACCTTCTCCACTCCCTCCTTTCTCTCTGGGAATTACATCGGCCTTCGTGAGATTGTTTCTATATCCTTGTTGCTTTCTATTTCTCAGTAGTTCTTTTTATTTATGCGTGGAATTGGATTGAGGATTAGGTCTCGGTATTGTGCTTGAACTATTGCTTCTGCATTATTAACTACTACCTCTTTAGCAATGACCATTATACTCTTCCTCTACTAGTGTTTAGTCGTAATGAAATAAAGTTTAGTCATAATGGAAAGATGAAAACTGAGATGGGTGGACTTCCACGATCTTTTATATTTTCACACATACCACCTAACACTAAAAAGACCCTTTACCCATTTTCAGACATCAATATATTGTCTTGTATTTTGACTATGTTTTATACTCCGTTACAAACATCAATATATTGCTTTGTATTTTGACCATGTTTTATACTCCTTTGTAGACATGTTTGTGTATTGCCTATTTAATAAAATTGTCATTTTATATTCCTTTATACTCCTACTTAATAAAGTTGCAGTGTTTTACAAAAATAAAAAATTAAAAAATAATTATACAAAATTGAGTTTAAATTCAAAATTTAAATAATATAATAAAAATATAAAGATTTAATTGAAAATTAGTTTATATTTTAACCATGTTTTATACTCCGGGTAAACATACATGTTTATGTATTGCCTATTTAAAGAAATTGTCATTTTATACTCATTTATACTCCTACTTAATAAAGTTATAGTGCTTTAAAAAATAAAAAATTAAGAAATAATTATACAAAATTAGGTTTCTATTTCAAATTTAAATAATATAATAAAAATATAAAAATTTAATTGAAAAATATTTTGTATTATAATAATTATTACATCTTTAAATCACATATAATATTTTAAATGATATATAATATTTGTTTGTAAAGTTTTGTATAAAGAAAAATACGATTTTTTTACTTCATATATAATACTTGTTTATATTATTATTATCATATAATACTTGTTTATATTATTATTATCATCAATTTGTTTACAAGACTTCATAAATAAAAAAACTCTAAAAATTTCTTCAAATTGATACTTAATTTACATATAATTTTTTGTTTTGTATAAATCAATACAAATCATAATACTAAAAAAAAAAAATAGTATTCCTAGCTTTTTAAACATTTTGATAAAATATACTTATCAGAAATTTATATATTATATAAATAAACAAATATATTCATTAATTTTTTAAAAATTAAATTAAATTACATTTTAAAAACTCTAATATATCCTTTACTTTTAAATAAAATATAAAATATAAATATAATAACCAGTAAAGTTTGTTAATAATAAATTGACTATACATTATAACTATGCAACATCAACTTTCAAATTTATATATAATAACAATCAAGTAATGATAACCCCGAGTTGGATCTGTTGGAGGTTAGCTAAATTAGCAAAGGATTCTGGCAGCCTCTCCAAAACGGTGCAGTTCTCCAGCTGGATATGTTGGAGGTTGGTTAAATTTCCCAAGCACTTCGGCAGTGACTCAATTTGTAAGCCTCTTTTTAACACCAAGGCCTTCAAGGACTGCAGAAGCCAAAATTCTTCTGGCAATTATACGGGTCCGAGAAAACCATCAATTACAATCCGTTCTAGGTGCTTCAGCCGCCCTGTAGACTTTGGAATGTTTGAAAGGGGAGCCTGAATCTCCAACTCTCGCAACTGTAAAGGTGCCTGCAAAATTTTCAACGGTAAGAAAAACATAACTGGATTATCATTCTCATAAAAGAAACCTTGGAACAAATTGGAGACTCTGTGCTATAATTACGTTGAAAGACGTACATCTATTGATAATGGGCACATTTAATAGGTTTTTAGTTCTTAATACGTTTTCTATGGACGAGATTAAATATGCCTAGAATATTCTTAGTTGTCACAATAAATGAATGGCTCTGATTTCATCCATTAACTTTCCAACTGTTATAAAGACATCAGTTTATATGTTTACTTTTTTACATTTACCTAATTGTGTTTAAAAATTACTGTGTTCACTAACTTATTGCCACATCTACCTGATTAAAAAATATTAAGGTATTAAGGTGGCGGCTTTTCTTCACCAGCCGCGAGTTAACCACTGTGCTAGTATGAATAATTCAACCGATCCTAATTTACCTGCGATTCATTTTCCAATACAATAAACTTATTAAATTATTTTTTATATAATAATTGATTTTTTAAATAAAAAATTATTATTTATAATATAAAAAAACAAATTCAAAACTTTAAATATCTGTATTATAGTTATTAAAATCTTCGATGCTCACAAATCCATATCATTTTTGTGAGCAAGTGTACTAATGTTCAGTGTTCAGTCTTAACTAAATGAAGCTCTAACTTTATAATTACAGAAATAATAAGATATTAAACTCATTACAGGGAAAGTAGTAATACAACTTCCTTAATAACTTACAACAAGATTTAGTGTATTCTTAATTGCATTAATCATAATTTGTTTTTGGATGGATTTTTCTCCACTTCCTTAAAAAATAAATACTTAACTTTATTAAATAAGAAGTCAGATTTATACTTTGTAAATGCTTGTGTTAAAGATATTTAATACTTTAACAATTTTATATGTTTTGTTTATATATTTTTAATAATTTTATATGTTTTGTTTATATATTTTTTATTAAAAATATATAGTTTTTTCCATATACATATTAACATCAAATTATAAAACTATATCCAATTTTTATATATATAATATTTGTATATCAATAATTATATAATAATTAAAAAAAAAAATCTTCTAAATAAATTAATAATAAACAATAAGATTAGTGTTTTAAACTTATCTATAGCAAGGTTTGCTATCTTTAAGACCAAACAAGTTAATCAAGACACAAATGAATAACATGCAAGAAAAAAATGGAAATCACTACTCAAATGAACATAGAAATTATATGATCATGTAAGATGAACCCATAGTGTGATTCCCTCCAAGAGCATGAACCAGTAGCCAAGTTGAGACCTTTTTTTGAAAGATTGTCAACATCACAATTGAGTTCTCGAAAAAAGGCGCGCAAAAGAGATTTGGTTAAAGATAGAGAAAGAGTTCCTCACTTCCTAAAAGATAGGGCTTAAGAATAGATTTGACATTCTATTCTTCCCAAACATCTAATTGATTACCACTTGAGAATCCCCAAAAACATGAAAATTGGAAACATCATTTTTAGATCTTAGTTTAAAGAAAATCTTTAAGCTAGGGAGTTTAGCATAATTGTTACACCCCCCTCCTCATCCAACTTTAAAACTAATGAAATGGGTCTAATTTAAATAGAAAATTCCAGCTACCCCACAAAGAGGGGGTCGACCTTGACTTGTACCATCAAAACACCCCCAAACCCCAAATCTATCTATAGGAGGGTGAGAAAGTTGCCTCTAAAGGAGTAGATTTAGGAGCATATTTGTAACTAAGGAAAATGGTTGCTGCTTGAGCCTCACACATCTCTCTGTCGTGCATCCTTTTTTCGCGTTCTTTGACTCCTTAAAGTCTGCTCCCGTCGTGCGCTCTAACCAATATTCTAACTGCCTTTTCTTCTTTGAATTTTTTCTGGCACAGATCCCAAAACTTGTCCAAAATGTCTATCCAACAAGCCCCCAACACTCACTTGTGGCTCGTCCTTAGCCACTCAGGCCTTCTTCTAGTGTGTCATGAATGCTTTGAAGGTCACCTTCATTGTTTTGGCCTTTTCCTTGACCTCTAGTTCCTTCTGCAAAATTTGGTCAACTGTATCAGTAGTGATCCGAGTCTACATCTTTTTGTCACTTTCATCAATTTCATGTTTGATTATCACTTGAGTTTTTGTTAAGGATTTTGTCACTCTATATGCTTCCTCCTATAATACTTCTACTCATTGTGCCTAATCATGTTGCTCCACCCTGAGCTAATTCATTTATGAATACAACTTTTTGTTCTCATTCATTGTTGTTACCACCTCTACTAGCAGTAATGTGCCCATCATTGCTTGCAATTTTTGCGCCTTTTCCTACGCAATCTAAATCTTCTGACTTATCTCTTGTTGGACCATATCTTCACTCAATTGTGTCCAAAACCCCATAGTTTTTGTATGAAGTTTAGCGTATTCTATCTCGATATTCTTTATACTCTCCACCATTGTTGTCATTGTTTGATCCCTTTTCTCCCTTTCTTCAGGGGGGGTGCTTGGTGTCACACATGCTTCTAGATCAACTATTCGTGCATGGAAGCCCTGAATGTCTTCACTTATCTTCGTGACTTGATATTCCACCGAGGTCTCCTTCTCTTTATGTGCCTCTAGGAGTTCTTAATATACCTTCTTGGATGCATGTTGCATTCTCTCTACCTTTTGTGCAGCCTCATCAAGCTCTAGTTTAATTTTGTTGTACTTCATCTCTTATGTGACATTTTCTATCGTAACCTTCACTAACTCACTGGATGTCTTTTTTGCACACATCGTGTTTATCTCTTTTGTTTTTCTCATCTGTAATTCTTTCAATACGTCCATTGGTAGTTGTGATAGTACTAAGTCAATGTGACCTAGTGCCCTAGCCTGTTCCTGCATTTTTGTCATGGTAAACTTGACTTCCCCTCTCGCTAGCGTAACCAATCTTCATTCTCCTGCAACTATTAAGGACTGGGAGATTTTTGGCACTGCCTTTCCAGTATTGGTAGTTTTTTTCATTGGTTTCTCCTCCATCTGTCGCTCTGACGCGATGTTTGTTGCTTCTGATAGTTGTCGCAATTCTACCATTTTTCCCACATGTGTTTGTTCATCTATTATTGTTGTTGTGTTGTGCACTGAAACACGTCATCAGTGACTTATTTTACTTGGTCACCTATCTTATCCAAATCATCCTTAGTCAAATCCTGGATAGCCACTTCTTTAATGGCTTTGTGCTTCAGTCATTGTTGTCTAGTTCTGCTTATATTTGGCTATTTTATCTTTTTGTCAATGTGTGGTGTTGTTCATTGATTTGTTTCATCTGGGCCCTTTCCTCTATCCTAGTCGTATCCTTCTTCTTCATCCTCATCGAACTCATCTATTTTCGAGTTTTCCTTCTCTGATGACCCTATCTCTGTTGGTGGAATCTTCCACTCATTTTCCCAATCAACCATAATGTGTGTCATCTCCTCTTCTGTCAATTCATATTGTGTTGGCAACCATTGTTGATTTGGGTCCTTATTTGCTTGTACATACATGTGGTGATGCCCTGCCTTAAAATGTGTCACTTCCTTATATGCCTCGACCACCCGTCGCAGTATGTGTGGAGTCTTATCTATGTTGTCCCTGATAGTTTCCTTGTAAATATAGAATGCAACATTACTATCCATATGGTGCTCCTTCTGTGTAGTATACCAAAGGTTCTGATAACGTGCGGCTAAACAAGGCTTCCCCATGTCTCCCAAAAACTAACTGTCATATGGCTCCCTCCAAGACAATAGCGCTATTAGGATCAATAACTAGTAGTAGTGGAACTTGGTCCCCTTGTCCTGCGCTTCCTCACAATCGATCAAAAAGTGGTTTAACAAAAACATTTCCCAATTCGTTTGGACAACCTTGACACATCATTTTGTTGTCGAACCTCGACACATCATTCTGTTGTCTCTATGACCATTGTTGGTACTTGATATTTTATGCACTTCCTTAATATTTTACAATCTAAGTCTTGCATCACAAATCTTATCACCGGGTGGCAGATGCTTGCGACATCCAATCCTTGTTGTCCACGGAAAATATGGAATTTCTATTTCATGCTCTCAGTGAGATATTTCTCATTCTTCTTATCAAAAAATAACAAAGATGGGTCCTCCCCCTGCGACGAAAGATTGGTGATGCGCACTATCAAATATGTATCAATGGATACTAGCCTATTGAGACACATGTATCCCCCATGCACACAACTTAGAATCATTTTTACACACGCATTGATCTCCTAGCTCTGTCCAAAATGTGGTATATCAAACAGGTTTAGGAGACCTTCTTTTTGTAACCCCGTAGCCCACACCTGTGGTTCTATGACTATCATATGAGTCTCAACATTGATGAACTTCCTTAGGAACTTGCTGGGTACTAGCTATGGAAATGTATTTTCATCCATGATGTCATGTTCATCATATTCTAGAGCTAGTACCAAAACTAACATATCCCCTTCCACAATGATTCCCTATGGAATCGATATCTTTATTAGAGGGTACTTTGCATCCTTCTATAAGTTGACTTGCTTCAAAGATGGGTTTCTTGGTGGGCTATAATCCCTGGGGAATATTTTTGTTAAAGATGATGCCTCATGTGTTTCTTCAACTATCGATAGCGTTGTAGGATAACCACGTGGTTTCTTTGATACTAATGTTGATGCTCTGGCTATTTTTGGTGGTGCCATATTCCTCTGCGACTGGTGCTCCGTAACTCTGAACTTCAACTCTGTAACTTTGGCTCTGTATCTTTGGCTCTTAAAATTTTCTCTGTATGCAAGCTTTAACTAACAATAAACTTCCCTTTTTGGCCCTTTGCATGCTTTTATACTTCATTTCCAACTGTGGCTTTCCTTAGCGCCTAATATTTTTGTCTAATCCACTAGTGGTTGGCATTCATTACCTGCTTTAGTTCTCCATTACTCTGTATCTTTAGTGAATTCTTCATTCAATTCTGCAATCTGTCATGATCTTCTGCATTTAATGTTACATGGTGCCACTACTTCGTCATCATGGTATCTCTTTACTGCATGTCACATCATGGACTGATTTAATTGCTCTTAGTTGTCATCTACGCAATCATGTATCTTTGCGCGATCTCTTCCTTTTGCACAATCTCTTCTCTTTGTGCAATATTTCTTCCTTGTTCATTTGTTTTCCTTCTTCTTTCTCTTTTGTGACAGTTTCCTCCTTTTCCTCTTCATCTTCTAGCCTTAATTTCTTGGATTTCTAAACTTTCAACTTCTTTGTTGAACCGATTTCATGCTTTTTCTTGTTTTACTTGATTTTTCTTTCTTTTTCTATATTTTCTTCCTATAGTACACTATGATACAATTTAGTCTATGCAACTTCCCTAGTGTAAGTAAGGACAACCATCCCTGTACATTTTTAACAGAAACACATTCACTAGTCCTTCCATGACTTGTCCATCAAATTGTTATAATTGAACAACACATATGTCAATCACATATTTGATCACATATGGCCCCAACCATTGCATCCTAAACTTTCTTAGGTGCTATAATAACTTATCGTCATAAAGAAGTACTACATCTCATGTATGGAACTTCTTCTACTTGATGTGTCTATCATTCCATGCCTTTTCAGGTGCTTTATGTACTTGTTGATGGAACCCTTCCATAAATCGATCTTCCTCTAACACTAGTAATTGTGATAGCCTTTATTCTACTGCACTGAAATTCGTAAGGTATGCCATCGCAATAATGCGCAAACTCACCACAAGAAATTCCATGGGCATGATTGCTTCCTGGCCATATGTTAATCTAAATGGTGTCTGTCATGTCAACTTCTTGCATGTATTTCTATAATCCCAAAGCATTGTAGGGATCCTTATATCCTAGTCATCACGTCCTACATTGCATACCTTGTTCAATGCATTCTTCGGTATCTTATTGAAGGCTTCCACAGTTTCATTAGCTTACGGGTGATAGGGAGTGCTCTTCTGATGTTGAAAATGGAACTCTTTTTTTAATGTTGCAATTGTATTATTCAAAAAATGAGTCCCCTGGTCATTCGTCAATACTTTAGGACACCCAAACATTGTAACTATATTCTTGAATAAGAATCATGCAGCGGTCTCTGCACTGCAATCTGTAACTGGTTCTGCCTCCACCCATCTTGTCAAGTAGTTTTTCGCAGTAATTATGTACCTAGATCATGTTCTCCTCACTGGTGGATTAATCGGTCCGACAAAATCCATGGCCCATTTTTCAAACACCTGTAAGGTAACTTGCGTATTAAAAGGCATCTCATCCCTTCGCAACAATATTCCTACTCTATGACAAACATTGCGACTTTGACAATACTCATTAGAATCCTTGTGGAGGGTAGGCCACCATAGCCCTGCGCACACGATCTTCTGTGTTGTCGCCTTTCCTGCATAATGTCTTCCTTCAATTCCATCATGTTCCTCTTCTAGGATCATTGGTCTTTCATATTATAGTACACATCGTCACAGTATCCCATCTATTCCTAACTTATATAATTTTATTGTGATCAACTGGTAATCGATTGCTTTAACCACTAGTTGCTTCTTCTGGTTATTGTCATGTCGAATGGATCCACTCTTATACTTAAAAATTGAACAATTTCTACAAAGTGGTCGTCTACCATTTGAACTGAGAATAACTGTGCATATGGTAATTTATCATCTAGGTTCCTTGTATCTTCTCCTCGCGATAAATGGTTTGGTCCTGCATTTAGTTTCCCTAGCTTCAGAATAAATTTGAAATCATACTCCTGGAACGACAGTAACCATATCCAAATTCCCCCCCCCCCAAAAATTGGCTTGTTCACTAGATATATGAGTGTAGGGTGGTATGTATACATCTTGAAATGGGACCCCAACAAGTAGTGTCTAAACTTATGCAAGGTGTTAGCACTAGGAATCACCCTCAGATTTCATAGAAGGTAAGCCCGGTACCCATTAGGTTATATGTAAACGTAAATGAGTTTAAAGAGGTCAAATAGATAAGACTCAAGATAATAATGTTTTAATTCAGAAATCTGGGCTAGCATGCACAAGCAATTGGGGTCTTGATCAATTTCAGTCAGTGAGTGGGAGTAAAGGTGAATAGAGAGAATACTTTGGTGAGGAGAATGTAGAGGTCTACTATGGACATCAGGTCTTCAAGCAGCCTAAGGAGGAAAACTCAAACCCAAGATCTTATTGAATTCAAAGTTTAAGGAAACTGAAGAACATCATAATAGTGCTATAATCAAACATTCATCATAATAAAACTACAACAATTCATGTGAATCATTCAATCATGAATACTTCAATATCAAAGGCAAATGAGATGGAATAAGAAAGTTGACTTCTATTAATCAAGATGTCTCAAATCAAGTACATAACCAGTTAACCAGTAGCTTCATCAAAATATTACAATAAGGGATCCTAGCTCAACCATTCGAACCTACTAAAGAATTTGGACTATCTATTTATAACAAAAAAGGAAAGGCAATAGCTGGAGGTGCAAGCTGGCCTTCCTCCCATGAAATTATCCAAATAGTTATTTCCTCTAACAACTAAGCTAACAATTGTGCTATAAAAAAGGAAAATGTTGGCCACTTATCCAACCAAATTTGAACTGAATTGATATTCTTGATGCATATCTCCTTGCATGCCAAGTGTCCTGCAGAGGCTTGTAAACTGTCATCATGCCGTCATCTACCATCTTATCCATTCTCCACATCATCAGCCACTCACGAGGATGATAACTCGAACCCCTTGATTTCAGGTACCTGTTGGTAGCGTCATTTGCTAGCGCTCTGGGTATCGAACTTGTGTAGTGCCTCCACAAAACTTTCTGCAATTCCATAGCGCAACCCCCAAAATAGGCATGCAAAATGGGTAGCATCGATCCTGTGCTTCTCTATGCATAATTCGGCCTCTGTTAAAATTTTGGTAGCGCCTGCCTGTGTAATTCATTCTCTGTGTGAATTTTGGTAGCGCATGCCTATGTATCTGGTGCAATTCGGTAGCACCAATGCTGAACTGATCATGTTGAATGTGTAGCGTCCGACCTCAAAATGAATTTGGTAGCACCATCATTTCACTTCTTAAAATATTTGGTAGCACCCCGGGAAGTTAGCAGCGCCATCGCTACACTAGTATTAGGAAATTAGGTAGCGCTCTAGGCAGCAGACTGATAGTATATGTGATTTAGACAATTATGTAGCACCATAGCGCTACAGAATGTTTGTGCTATTTCTGTTGAAGAGATTAAATCTTTTCAAAACACCAAAAACCCTGAGTAGTATGCATTAGAAGCCTGTAAATCCTGTATAAGTGGAAAAAAGTAATATTTCCTCAAGCACTTATCCTTGCAAAAAGGGGCCATTCTCAAAAATGGAGCTCACCTTTCATCGATCACTTCATCAACCTGACACTCCTTCTTGTGGAAGGAGGACTTCGCTTTGGCACATCAACATGCTTCCCTTTAGTAGTAATAGGCTTCTTCACTAGAGCTATTCTTTTCTTGGCTACTGGTTTCTCCTTTTCAATAGCAACTTCAACCAACACATTCAAGTTTCTTTGAGCCATCTCATCCTTGAATTGTTGCAACTCTGCTTTGAGCTTTCTATTCTAAGACTAAAATTCTTTGTTTTTCCTATAAAGGTTCTTGAGTTGCCTATGGAGAGGTTGGTCTCTTCTTGCTGCAAATCTTGCTAAATCAAGAGTGTGGCTATAACCATCCATGATCTCTTTCATATTAATCCTTTCAGATAGGGCTTCAGATTTCAGACAAGCCACCTCCTTCCTAGCTTCCCTGAGTTGTTTAATCAATCTTTTGAAAGTGTGGTTGCTACGTGGAGTGGTGATGTGGATAGTCTCAATTGGCTTCTCCATGGCTTCATCTTCTTCTTGCATAGGGACTACCTCTTCCATCTCAACAAGATTCTCAATGAATTTGCCCTTATCTTTCTTTTTCTTCAGAATGGAAACCTTTGGTAGGACTTGTTCTTCAACAACCCCTTTGAGAGATGATGACCTTTTGAAAGGCTTTCTGACATGTGTGCTAGTTGTTGAAGGAGATGAAGAGAAGTGTAGTTTTCTTCCTTTTTTGGTTGTGGCTTTAGCAGAGGAAGGGACCTCTTCTAATTCTGGTGCAGGAGGGGGTGAAAGGTCTCTCTATGGAGAATGGTAGGCATCCCTCTCTATTTCTTCAACTTCCTTAATGACCTGCCGGTCTTGAGTAGGGGCCTTACTCTTTCTTTTATTGTTGGTTCATGTTGGAGAAGCACTGATGGATGGAAAAGGACTTAGTATATGTGACTGAGGAGTGGTTGTTATGTCCAATTTCATGTGAGAAAAAGCAATGAATTGTTCCCATGAGATGTTCCTCTTTCTCATCTCTTTAGAAACCAACATTTTAATCAACCCAGAATTAAAAATACTAGTATCCATAGTCTTTGATTTGGATTGAACTCTATCTGACATTTTCCCTATGCTTCTCAACAAATAGAAAGGAATGTTCATTTCATCTTTGCCAGTAAAATGCAGCAAAAGCCTTATATGGTATTGGTATAGTGTATTAAACCTCCCTTCACATGTGAAATAAGTTTGGATGATCTTCAACATCTTATCAAACTCTTCAACTAGATGACTTCTTGGTACCCCTTTGGACAGGTTGTCAGTTTGATATTATGGCTTAAGGAAGTCTTTGGAAAAGGCTGCATTCAAAGCCATGGATTTAAACCATTTCTCTCCCATGATAGGAATCCATGTGGCTGCTAAAATAGAGGTCTCAGACACCTCAAAATCTAGGTCCCCTACCTTAGTCTTCAGGCCATCAAAATGTGAGGCAAATTGCCTTGCCACCTTAGGATGACCCCTCTGCATGTTTTGGCAGAAAGTAAGGCAGCCCACCCTTTGAAAATCTTCTCTAGCCATGGGCTCTGCCTCAAATAATTGCATGTCTGCAAGCTCAGTTCTAACCACAATCCCTCCCTTGTGCGATTTCTTCTTCTGAGGTGTCTCCATAGTTTAGGATGAAAGGTCAAAATCTATGGCGTTGTGATGGCTAGGAAAACAAAGGAGGCAAATTAAATAAGGAATTGATATTGAACATTGGCTTAGGAAAACAATGGATGCAAATTTGCCTCCCTTTGATTGTTCACAGATCTTAAAGAAAAGGAATAATAATATGAAGGAGGAGATCACTGCAATAGTCTGTGAAAACTAGCTTAAAACACTCCAATTCAAATGGTAGAGGAAGCAGGGGAAAAGGCATCATAGTTCAGTAGTTGTTTTAGGTAGTACATCGCGCATACAAGAGGTGAATTTTGCTTGGGTATTTAGAACTTGAGAGAAAGGTAAATGGATGTATTACAACTAAAAACCAGGGGATGGTAACTACAGGTTTGGGTGAAAGAAAGACTGATAGGAAAGTGTGAGGGAAAAGACCTCCTCCAATTCTACAGGCACGATCGCTACCAAAACTCCAAGCGATAATTACTCCTTGAAATTGATATGCAGATGAGGGAAACCATGGAATACTCGAAGAATGATGATAAATTGGAGTTCAGTGAATGTTTAGGAGAGTATCACGAGCAACTCGACCTTCGGATCCACCTCAGCATCCGATCCTATAGCTCCACTACCAACTAGTCCGAATTGGTAGTTTTTGCAGTGTAGGGTTTAGAAATTTCAAAATTTGAAAACCGTTAGCAAGATCATAAAGATTGAATCCTCAAATGCATCTTTTAACTAACCACAGTGCTGAAAACAAGGAAGAAATGACATCAACGCTATAATAACAAATCATGGTAAAAGATGAAGGACAGGGAGTGCACTACGGAAACTCCCAGTGAGTTGGCAGCGTTCCCTTTTCAAAAAGTTGATTTGACCATTATAAGAGGACAAAGGGATAGCATGGAAAGGATACAAAGGCATGAGTGAGGAGAGTTACATGTCAAGTCAAGTTGGTCGTGGGGTGAGTCAGGCTTAGTGTCAAGTCATGAAGGGGGTCAAAACATAAGCCAAGAAAATGAACCTAGGCCAAAAGTTTATGTGAGGATCAAAACTTGAGTCATGACTTAAGCCTTTATTTATCAAGGTAACCTTAGTAAATCACACCTTTAAAAAACAAATCAAAATTAAAAAATCTAAAGGCTTAGAAAAAATTAAAACTAAGGGCTAAAGACCCAAGGCAACTTAGTGTGATAACACAAGGCATAAACCATTGCCAAGCCTTCCCTTTCTATCATCCTGTAATTATTCTCAGCGGTTGACAACTTCCTGCTAGCAAAAGCAATTGGATTATCTAAATCTCCCTATCCTGGCTAGGCTAACACTACGTTGAGCGGTATCAACGATGATTCCACATGAACGTGAAACTCTTTCTTCCAATCCGGGAACACCAGAATGGGTGTGGTTAGTAAATTATGTTTTCATATATCCAGACCCTTCTGATAGTCTTCATTTCATTGAAACTTAGCTCATTTCTTCAATATCTTCTCCATTGGAGATGTAATCTGTGCATAAACTTTAATAAATTTCATGTATTATTCGATATGAGCCAAAGGTGTTCTCAACTATCTCACTGATTCAGGTCGTGGAAAATTAACAATTATTGTTATCTTGGCAGGATCAACTAACAAACCCTGCTTGCATACCACATGACCTAACAATATCCCAAACGGTGCGCAGAAAATACATTTCTTCAAATTTAATGAAATATGATATTGTATACATTTATAAAGAAACAACCTTAGAGTTTTTATGTGATATTTCAATAAGCTAAAGTTAGTCCAATCATCTAGGTACACTTCAAGAAACTTATTAATAAACTCCTTTAAGGTTTTGACAACTACTCCATAAAACACAGTAGGTGCATTCTTTAACCCAAACGACATCATTGTGTACTGGTAGCTTTCCTATTCTATCACAAATTTCATCTGATTTCTATCTTCTGGCTCAATCTTTATATGATGGTTTCCTTAAAATCCATCAGTGAACGAGTAGTACTCCTTCCCTCCTATGTTTTCTAACACTTCATCTGAGAAGGGGGGTCGGAAATGGGTCATGCAAACAAGCATCATTCAACTTCCTTAGGTCTACATAAATTATAATACCACCTGTTTTATTATCTTGAACCACCATTGGACTTATCTATTCTGACTCTACAATGGGTTCAATTATACCAACATCTATCATTCTCTCAAGCTCTTCTTTCACTTTTTCGTTGTACTTTGGATTCAATCTGTAAGGTCTTTGTATTACTATCTTAGCATCTGGTTCTAATGGAATCTTCATCTCACCCAGTTCTCCAGATATTCCCTTCATCTCTGAAAATGTTGTGGGAAAGAGATCCTGATACTTATGCAATAGGACTACAATTTTTTCCACAGTCTCATCATTCCAATAATCACCAATGTTTGCAAACTTTGGTTTCTCCTTCGTGCTAATGTTCACTTTCTGTACTCTTAAGGGCTTCACATATGCATTAGATTCAAGTGTTGGACCTACTACTTCACGCTCCACTTCAGTCTCTAGTACCTGTACATTTCTTGGGTCTTCTTCTTATTGGTTTTCCTTGGTAACATTATAACATTCTAATAATTCATGGAATGTCGCAAACTCTGTGCACACTACATGTAGGTACAATTTCTACTTGAACATATTCTGTAATTTTTTTATCTCTAATGACTTGTAAAGATGCATCTACTAAAGGTGAATCGGCTTCAAAATTAAATGTTACCTTAAAGTTTCAGGTGAGCTCTTCCCAGTCTATCATCCCTTTGAGCACTTCTAGCTCTAAATACTAGTTCCTAGGAACTGTCTCCAGTGTATGTATGAACCTGTGCGTCCATTCCTTCTTCGGCACTTTCCTCCATGTTATAATACATCATGCAACATGATCCTTTGGATCACTCATCCCCATATACTTGTGCATAATGTATTTTTTTCCAAACCTAATATGCATCATCCTTTTACAATGTTGTCAATCCTTTATCCCTTCCTTGTGGGTTGCTCACCATCTCACTGAAGTTTCTCTTAGTGCCACATCTAATGCTAACAACCTTTGATGTTTGGGTATCTGTAGCTCAAATTCATTAACAAAGGAACTTACCTCAGTTATTCCCTCAAACTTTGGTGTCTCGCATACCTATGTTCTGATCCAACACAGAGAGCGATTAATGCAAGAACACCTTCTGGTCAAAACTTCATGAAACCGATGTTTCCAATGTTCAAGTACTTCCTTTGAGTCTGATGCACAAGAGATTATGCTTCTCCAACTAAGCGCATCATCTGCAGTGGGATTGACATAGTCATCCATGCACAATATCCTATTATATAAGTTATCAATTTCCTTTCTCGCGGGCTCCACATATCTCCTTGTCTCCATAGGGTCTAATGGTGCAGTGATCTTTAAGCCTCCTCCTTCAAAAATCATCTCTCTTTTCCTCAAGTTAATAATCACCTGATTTTCGAAGACCCAATCCAATCTAAAAAAAGTTGGATACGGATGACTGTTATCCACAATCTCAATAACCTCAAACTTAGCTACACTGCACACTCCATCTATATTAACATGTACTCCTACCAATCTATCGATCGGTATTATCTTATGTTGGTTTTCCAACTTCAACTGAATAGTTGACAAAAATAGCTTCAGTTTCCCCATCATCTCCCATGTCTATCTTGGAAGAACATTGAGATATGATCTTAAATCCAAGATGACATTGTCCATGTCATATTCTCCTATCTATGCACTTGATCTGAATTCTTTGTTTGTCATCTTCTTGTGCAATACTTGATTCATTGATTTTTTCATCGTAGGTACTTCTTTGTCTTGTTTCCACTGATTAATCATTTTGCATAGTGCATTCTGTGTTTTTTCATCCTGCATCAACTCTAAACAACTCCTTAGAAAGTCTTTCAAAATATTTACCTTTCAACTGGACTTTATGGAATAGTGCAATCATAAATTGGCATCATATCATATACTAGTGGTGTCCTTGATGTTAATGTTATCCAGTCTGGTCCTAGTATCTCCTTCCTTACTTTCTGATAGGTTTCTCTTTCTTTTTGTGAATTGAATGCTAGCTTGGGCTCCATTGCTTTCCTTATCCATTTTTCAACTATTTTTCCCTTCTCCATCGCATCTATCCCGGTGCTCGTTCCACCATGTTTAAAAGCTACTACCCTTGGCTCATCATCATGTACCTAAGTGGCTATCATCTGTATGTTCTGGTTCTGATTCAAATGTGGGTTCTGATGTTGGTTATGATGTTGGTTCTGATTTCCTCTCGCCTTCCACTTCTCTATTAGTTGAGGACATTATTTTGTCACATGATCCAATGCTATGCAATATGTGCACATCATGAAAGGATTTAGGAAATTTCTCACTAAATGTCTTGGTTGATTGCAGTTATAACAAATTATCGGTCCCCTGCCTCCCCGACCAAATCCTCGATGTCCTCGACCTATGTCGAATCCTCCAAGTCCACCCCGATTAAAGCCTCTTGGAGTGTTGTACTATGGAAATCCTCCTTTGTAACACCGTGTTTCCCCTAGTTTGTAAATATAACTATATTGGCCAAGAGACTATGGAAAACTCAATATGTGTGAATGTTTGATTTGATGAACCTTTATATAAAAGGTCGATAAATGTAAATTATGTTATTTACTAGAAAATGGATAAGTGTTGCATGACTGCTGGAAGGGGGTGTACTAAGAGAGACTGTGAATGCTATGAAAGAGATGGTAAATGAGACTAGGAATGGTTGTGTTAACCTCCACCAAACCAATACCCTATTGGATTTAATTTCTTAGGACCAGAATAGTCCTCTGACCCAGGAATGCATTACAGTAAGGTTGGTAGGTGGAAAGACCTCCTCAAGAGTTAATGAGGGGATGGGGAAAAGCACCCATCTGTAAGGATTTTAGACCTGACCACAGAGTGGTAATTAGAGACACACGCAATCTTGTTGAAGAAGGAAAGAAAGGAAGGTGTGGTGGGCAGAGGAAGACTGGCGAAGAGTGTAGAGACGAGAGGCTAATCTCTCGGGTTCAAGGAAGAACTAAGGAATGAACATTTTTGTAACAGGAAAATGGCTAGCAGGGTTATGATACAAGTTGATAAACAAGGTTGGTCCTCCTTTCTTAGTATTGTGTAAACCATTTCCAATATCCCGCAGGAGGAGGAGAGTAACCTCCATCCCTACTGTCATTGAGACGGAAGGAAGGATTTTATCTCAGAGCATCATGGTCTAACTCGGGGGTGGCTAGTGGTAAATCCATTAGGAGTGACTGAGACTACGGTTGGGTGGAAATGATCACCCCTTTCAGTAGTCACGTCACGTTATCTGGTTCTGATAAGTATTTTCCTACCTTATGTATTGAACTGAAATAAGGGATGAATGCATGGGTTTATGTATATATGGGTATCTATAAATAGTTTCTGTGTGGAATGGTTATGATAGGTGTATGCATCCATCTCCTTGTGAAATTATTCTTTTGACTTATAATCTGTATGCCCTAACTTAGCTCTTGAGGCTTCTTGGGACATAAGCCTGTAAGATGGTTGAGTTAGAGATATCATATCGATCTGAACCTGTCCGTCTAAAGAGGATACCTCTTTCATCCTCCTTGTTGTGTGACCGGGATTTTAGGTCCAAGTCCTTAACCATTTCATGATAAATCTTAGGAAGGATAGCGAAGTTCAAGCCCTGAAAGGGGAGACCTCTCTGTTTGGAAGATGAGCGGATGAGACCCGTTCGAAAGGACCCACATGATCAATACCTAGGAACCCTAGGCTAAGCCTAAGGAAGCTAATTCCTCCTAGTTTCAGAGCTCCGGAAGTCTGGGACTTTGGAGTATGACCGACCTTACCAGCCTTGAATTGGTCAAAGGTAACCGGGAGACTTGGTTTTCCGTAAGGTTGACCGGTATTAGGCGGTTCCCCGGGTAGTTAGGTGAACCTATCTTACCAACTAAATCGAGATCCGAAACCCCAAAGGCCAGAGCCACAAAGCACCCAGAATCGTACATCGAGGGATCCTTTAGGTCCTTCCCTCATCGTCGATATATTGGGGACGCATGGCACTAGCCCCTTTAGCTCGTATATTGGGCACTTTGGGAGAGGAGAGGAGTTTTCATCGCAACACTCTTGAACACCAAATCCTCGAGGTAACAAGAGTCGTAGATCTATAAACCTACGTGGTCGGATCTCGACCGTGAGATCTGATAATTATTAGAATTTTGTCAGTCAGGGGTGAAGTGGTGTAGTGATGTCACTGAGGGTGACCTGGACCCAAGATTGACATGCCATGTGTCACCCAGATTCGTGTGTATCACATACCCTATAGGCCCATTGGAACATAACATGTGTCACCCTGACCCCTCCTACGTGTTAGTTCTTGATACGTGTCCGCCTAGCCAACGTGGTTGGTGAAATGACCGGGACTTCGGGACTCCGAAGGATCTAGGATGTAGTATGATAGAGATATCGAATGACCCGAATGCTAGAGCCACATGGTGAGATTATGGGACTTCAGAAGTTCATAACTCTGGGTGGTCTCATGCATAGATAGTAAAGAGGCGTGAAGCATCGGAGTGTCGAAGCGTCGAATTCCTCCACAATGGATATAGGAGGAAGAGAGTAAGTCCAGTCATGGGATCGGACAGTGGATGGTCTTCTACCGTGGAGGGAGGATCTTGGAAATAGCACGTTTGAGGTGGATCCATGTGGGCATCATGTGGCCCTCAACCAATAAACGTCCAAAGAACTTCAGAGAGATATATTCGTTAGTTATGGGCTCGGTTTTGGAAATGGAGACCGTGGTTGGAAAACTCTGGACCAGTAGAGACCTTGAATGAAGTATTTGATTACTTAAGGAGAACGAAATTTTGAGGCCCCATCCCTAGGAAAGCCACTCAGGGGTCAGGTGTGTTACAAATTGGTATCAGAGAATGGTTACAACACTTGGTCTGCTTGGGCTCATGAACAAGTTGTGTAAAAACCTTATTTAAATAACTTTAAGGGTGACACCCTACCTTACCTCTTTCCTAAAGAGTCTGGTTAAACCCTTACTGAAGAAAATAATGAAAGATTTCTACTATGTGTGTATTTAAGAATTATGAACTATGTGTTGTTCATGAACTAATAGATTGTTAGCTAACAACAAGTGTTTTGTCAGCACTCAAGTAGTCAATGAATCATGGGAAGCTACAATCATAAAGGATGGTGACGTGCCATGAAGTGGGGGATGGCCCCCATAATAGAGATGAAGAATCTGACAAGAGGAGGGCGGTGGAGACACCTTCAGATCTGGCTAAAACTGTAAGGAGCCTCATGGCCGAATTACAAAGTTGTAAGGATGACAATGAGAGATTGATAAAGGAGCAAGAGAAACAAATAGAAATTATGCAGTCTTGTTGCAGAGCTTATCTGATATACATAGGCAGTTGTAGCATGGACCTGCAACTAGTCATGTGGACCGATGACATACGAAGAGAAGTCGAATTCCACCTGAGATACGAAAACGTGGTCCCATAAGTGGCCACACTAGGAGGAGTACCTTGAGGAAGGTCCAACCTGGAGACAGGGGACGCTCATCAGGAGAGTCCTATGGAAAGGGAACTGGAAACTCCGAGGGATATTCTAGTAGCAAAACTAGCTCACATTCTCAAAGGAAAGGAAAGAATCGAAAGCATTCCAAAAGTCATGACCTTTAAGAATTCAAGAAATCCAAACCACCCTCTTTCAATGGAGAGATTGAGAAAGGGGAAGAAGCAAAAGCTTGGTTGCTTGGTTTAAAGAAGTACTTCAGAGTCCATGACTACTCTGAAAACTTGAAGGATTGAATAACCATCTTCAACCTGAATGGAAAAAAGTCCATTTGGTGGGAAGACCTTAAGAATGTGAAAGGAATCCATGAAGTGGAATTATCATGGAAACAATTTGAGAAAATATTCAAGAATAAGTATCTATCAGAGAAATACTTTGATGGGAAGGCTAAGGAGTTCTATGAAATTAAGATGGGACAACTCATCATAGAGGAATATGTCAATAAATTCCTTGAGTTGTTGAGCTATGTAACCTACATAAAGGATGAAAAGGTAAAAGTGCAACAATTTATTAGTGGGTTACCTCAGACCTACCAAAACAAGAATGAGTTTGACGAACCAAAGACCTTATAAGACACTAACATATCAGGAGTCAGACAGAACCTTGCGAGGAATGGAAGAAGAAGAGAAGTTCGGGATTCAATAATAAGGGGTTCAAATCCTCGATATTTAAGAACTATAGGAAGGAATCTAGGGTAAGCCTTCCTATTAGAAGTGTGTATCAGCAAAACTTCCCCTCCCTGAGTGAAAATAAACCTTTTAGAGAAACCCCAGGAAATACTAATAACCCAAAGAAGGAACCATTGAAATGTTGGGGTTGTGGACAAGAACATCTACTAAGGGATTGTCCACACATATAGCAGGGCAGTAGGAGGGTATACAACATCCAATAATCTACCACAGTCAATGATGTGGCTAGGAGCATGCCACATATTTATGCATCCGTGGATAATAAACAAGTCGACCACCAAGCTTCAGTGGTGGAGATGTAAGGTATGATTTCCAACCATTTGGTTTCTATTTTAATTGACCCTGGTTACAATTTGATTTATGTGGCCCCTCGAACTATTGATAAATGTAAATTGCAACTAGTTAGACATGTTAATCCATGGTTGGTACAACTAGCCACTGGAATCAAAAGAAAAGTAGCAAAGGTCATACCAACTTACCAATTCATCATGGATGGATTTCCCACCCAAGCGACCCTTAACATACTTCCCCTAGGATCTTATGACTTTTTGATTGGTATGGACTGGTTAGCTGCTTATAAAATTAAGTTGGATTGTTACCATAAAACCTTAGAATGTGTAAATGAAGAAGGGAGAAAGATAACCCTCCAAGGGATTCAGAATCCTATCTTAGTGAGACAGATATCAGCCCTTCAAATGAAAAATTATTGCAGAAAGGGATGTCCTCTATATGAAATACAAGTGTTGGAATCTGTTAAGGATGACAAACTGAACCTAGAATACCACCCCATATTAAGAGAGTATAGAGGCGTGTTTCTAGAAGAGGTATCGGTTCTACCTATGAGAAGAGACATTGACTTCTCGATAGAGATTTCACCAGGAACAATGCCTGTGTTTAGGACACCCTATAGGATGAGTACACCCGAGCTAGTTGAGCTCAAGCTACAGCTAAAGGAAATGATGGACAATGGCTACATCCATCCCAGTCTATCTCCATGGGGAACACCAGTATTGTTTGTGAAGAAGAAAGATGGCACACTCTGATTGTGCATAGATTATAGACAACCATAAAGAACAAGTACCCCTTACCAAGATCGATGACGTGTTCGACCAATTAGGGGATGCTTCCATTTTCTCAAAGATTGACTTAAGGTCTGGGTACCATCAAGTTTGAATCAAGGATGAAGACATCCACAAAACATCCTTCGGGACCAGATATGGTCACTGTGAATTTGTGGTGGTGCTATTTGGATTAACCAATGCCCCCGCCACTTTTGTGTGCTTGATGAATAATGTACTCAACAAATTCCTACACATATTTGTATTGGTTTTTATTGATGATATCCTAATCTAATCCAAGAACAGAGAGGACCATGAAGAACATATTAGACTTGTACTTTAATTATTAAGAGAACATCAGCTCTATGCTAAGTTTAGCAAGTGTGACTTTTTCCAGAAGCAAGTCCATTACTTAGGCCATGTCATTTCTAAAGAAGAGTGGCAGTAGACCTTGATAATATTAGATCTATTATGGAATGACCTACCCCAAAGGATGTATCTGATATCATATCCTTTATGGGCCTAGCAGGATATTATAGAAGGTTTATAAAAGGATTTTCAAGGATTGGTTGTCCTATCACTACCCTTCAAAAAAATGGGATTAAATTCACATGGACATCAAAATGTGAAGAAAGATTACAGTAACTGAAATAATTCTGACCCATGCACCCATGCTGAAGATTGCAGATCTTAATAATGACTTCCTCATGTGCACAGATTCTTGCAAGGAAGGACTCGGAGGAGTTCTTATACAAGAAGGGCATGTAATGTGCTACAAATCCAGAAAATTGAATGAGCATGAAATCAATTATGTGACCCATGATCTAGAGTTGGTTTCCATAGTGCACACTTCAAAAATGTGGAGGCATTACCTCCTGGGTAGGATATTTTTACTTATGATAGACCATTATGGGTTGAGGCACCTGTTTGATCAACCAAGTCTCAATGCCAGGCAAGTTAGGTGGATGGCTCTCCTTAGTGAGTTTGATTTTGAAATCAAACACATCAAAGGAAAGGAAAATAGGGTGGTTGATGCCCTTAGAAGAAGTGTGAAAATGATTCACCTGGTAGCAGTATGCACCTGTGAAACGGATGTCAGGGAAAGAGTCAAGAATGCATAAGAAATAGATGCATTCTTCAAGAACATGACCTCATACCTAAAGCAAGAGCCTACATGGCTAAAGTATGAAGGCTATCAGATGCTTGATGAAGGCCTGCTGACTTACAGAAACAGATTGTATATTCCAAGTTGTGACGACTTGAAGAGGTTCATAATGGATGAATTGCACAAGAGACCATATATTAGTCACCCAGGATATTAGAAAATGATCACATCCACTAGAAAATAATTCTATTGGCCTGGATTGAAAAAGGACATAGCTAATTATTTAGCTAAGTGTCTAGAATGCCAACAAGTTAATAAAGAACACCGACACGCAGCAAGGTTGTTACAACCTCTACCAATTCCATAATGAAAATTGGAAACCATATCCATGGATTTCATTAACGGATTACCAAAATCGGCCAAGCAGAATGATTCCATCATGGTAGTGGTAGAAAAATAGAGCAAGTCTGCTCACTTCGTACATGTAAAATCAACTTGCAAGGCGATAGATATTGCCAACATTTTCATGAAGGAGATATTCAGACTGCATGGCATGCATAGGGAGATCATATATGACAGAGACAAAAAATTCATTTCAAGATTTTGGAAATCCTTGATGGTTGGTTTTGAGACTAAATTGTTGTTTACACAGCCTATCACCCTCAAACTGATGGACAGATAGAAAGAGTAAACCAAATATTAAAAGACATGCTAAGAATTCATGTAATCCATCAGCCTAAGAAGTGGGAAGACTACATGCCACTAGTATAATTTTCCTACAACAATGGTTATCAAGAGTCACTGAATTGAGCCCTTTTGAAGCCCTCTATGGTAGACAGTGAAAGACTCCAGTCAGCTGGATTAATCCAGTGTATAGAATTACAATCGAACCCGACATGCTGAAAGAAATGGAAAAACAAGTGATTCAGATAAAGCAAAATCTGAAAATTGCTCAGGATAGACAGAAAATTTACGCCGACGGAAAGAGAACTCCCAGAGAGTTCAAGATAGGAGACCATGTATATCTCATATTTAGGCCCAGGAAGAGTTCCCTGAGCATGGGAGCTTATACCAAGTTGGCACCTCGGTATTGTGGAACCTTTGAAATCTTAGATAGAGTGGGACCTGTAGCCTATAGGCTAGCACTCCCTCCTACAATAAAGGCACATAATGTTTTCCATGTTTCATTATTGAAGAAATATGTACATGATTCTAATCATATAATTGATTGGTATGTGATATAGGTGGAGTCGGACGGAGAATTCCTACCAGAACCTTAATGCATACTAGACAGGAAGGAAACCCCACTCGGGAACCGAACCATTGCACAGGTCAAGGTGTAGTGGAAACACTTTGGCCCAGATGAGGCTACGTGGGAAATGGAGGATGACATGAGACATGCATATCCATTTTTGTTCACTTCTATATATACAGAGCATATTGACAGATAGAACATCGAGGATGATGTTCCTTTAAGGGGGAGAGAATTGTAACATTCTGTTTCACCCAGTTTGTAAATATAACTATATTGGCCAAGAGACTATGGAAAACTCAATATGTGTGAATGTTTGATCTGATGGACCTTTGTATAAAAGGTCGATAAATGTAAATTTTATTATTTACTAGAAAATGGATAAGTGTTGCATGACTGCTAGAAGGGGGTGTACTAAGAGAGACCACAAATGCTATGAAAGAGATGGTGAAGGGGACGAGGAATGGTTGCGTTAACTTCCACCAAACCAGTACCTTACTAGATTTAATTGCTCAGGACCAGAACAGTCCTCTGACCCAGGAATGAATTAAAGTCAGGCTAATAGGTGGGAATACCTCCTCAATATTTAATGAGGGGATGTGGCAAAGCACGCATCTGTAAGGCTTTCAGACCTGAACATAGACTGAGAATTCAATCCACACACAATCTTGTTGAGGAAGGCAAGAAAGGAAGATGTGGTAGGCAGAGGAAGACTGAGGAAGAGTGCAGAGACGAGAGGCTAAGCTCTCGGGTTCAAGGAAGAACTAAGGAATTAGCGTTCTAGTCACGGGAAAATGGCTAGCAGGGTTATGATACAAGCTGAGAAATGAGGTTAGTCCTCCTTGCTTGGTATTGTGTAAACCGTTGCCAAGATCCTGCAGGAGGAGGAGAGTAACCTCTATCCCTATTGTCGCTGAGCCAGAAGGAAGGATTTTATCTAGGAGCATCATGGTCTAGCTCGGGGGTGGCTAGTGGTAAATCCATTAGGAGTGATTAGCCTATGGTTGGGTGGAAATATGCACCCCTTTCAGCAGTCGCTTCACATTATCTGGTTCAAATAAGTATTTTCCTACCTTATGTATTGAACTGAAATAAGGGATGAATGTATGGGTTTATGTATATATGTGTATCTATAAATGGTTTCTGTGTGGAATGGTTATGATAGGTGTATGCATTCATATCCTTGTGAACTTATGCTTATGACTGATAGT
>ML823430.1:17012-44299 GCA_009831015.1 Picea engelmannii
TGGTGCATGGTTGATGCACTTGTTTATGGTACAGGTTGATTACAGGTTGAGGTACAGGTTGATGCATGGTTTAGATTTATTGGTACATGTTTATAGCAGTATATCTCACAGTGATAGTGTGATAGTGGTTCCATCATTCTACTTCTACTTCATGGTGGAAAGACGGGGCAAGGATAGGTGGTTGTAGCCACCTTTCGGTTGTAGCCAAAGAACATTGGGGGTTGTAGCCTCCTTCTGGTTGTAGCCAGAGAATTAGGGAGTTGGAGCTTCCCTCAGGTTGTATCCTGAGAAACTAGGGGGTTGGAGCCTCCTTCCAGTTGTAGCTGGAAAACAAAGGAAGTTGGTGCTTCTAATGAATGTAATTCTTCAAGACATATAAAAAAAAGCATTATGTGGTTTTCTCTTGATTTGGGTTTCCACGTAAAACACTGGTGTATTGTGTATGTGTGTGACTGTTTATTTCTTACTGCTCATTAATGGATAATAATTCTACATTGATATAAAATTTGAAGAAAAAGGATTATAATTACGCTATTACTAATTCACCCCCCCTCTCAGTAATCCAACATGATTCACCCTGTCTATTTTTCCTTCTGATTCTGGATGATAAGTTGTGCTAAAATTCAAATTTGTTCCAAATCCATTAAACAATCCCTTACAAAATTTTGAGGTAAATTTTGGATCTCTTTCAGACACAATTGTCTTGGGTATGCCATGTAATCCATCAATTTGTCTCATATAAAGAACAACAATGTTGGTTGCCTTGTGAGTGAGCTTAACTAGAATAAAATGGGCAGCTTTAGTAAGCTTATCCACCACTGCCATGATAAAATCATGTTGTTTGTTTGTTCTAGGAAATTTGGTGATGAAATACATTGTTACAACTTCCCATTTCCACTCAGGAATGGGTAATGGTTGTAGAAAACCAGCTAGGTGTCTATGCTCAGCTTTTACCTTTTGACATTCCAAACATTTGGCAATAAAATCTACAACTTCTTTCTTCATGCCTATCCAATAATATTGGCCCTTGACAACTGCAATGGTTTTCTGATAACCTGGGTTCCCAGCGTAAGGTACATTATGCATTTCTCCCAATATGAGATTTTTCAATTCCTAAGAATTTGGTACATAAATTTTTCCCTTGTACATGATAATTTCATCATTATCTATCTTATATTCTTCAATTTTCTGTTGTAAATTACTTTGTTGTAATTTTCCCACTAATTCCTTATATTGCAAATCTGAATTTGCAGCCTCCAAAATTCTGTGTTTCAAATATGATTTATACATGCTAATGGTTGTAGCATGAAATTCATGCACTCTTCTGCTGAGTGCATCATCCACTTTGTTCTCTTTCCCCTTGATATGTTTTATATCAAAGTCATATTCACTTAGAAATTCTAACCATCTACTTTGCCTAGAATTTAGAGTTGGTTGATCAAATAAATATTCCAGACCATTATGGTATGTTCTTAGCTCAAACCTTTTCCCCATGAGGTAGTGTCTCCATTTCCTCAAGGCATGCACTATGGCTTCCAACTCCAAATCATGAGTCGCATAGTGTCTTTCATGCTCTTTCAACTTCCTTGATTCATAACATATAACAAATCTATTTTGACTGAGGACTCCACCAAGTCATTCTTTACATGCATCTGTGCATACAATGAAGTCTTCATTTGGGTCTGCAATCCTTAGTACTGGATCACTTGTTAATAATTGTTTCAACTGTTGGAAACTCTTTTCACAATCCAATGTCCATTGAAACTTCACACCCTTTCTTTGCAAGGAAGTGATTAGGTGTGCAATCTTTGAGAATCCTTCAATAAATATCCTATAGTAGCCTGCAAGGCCCATGAACGATCTTACCTCTGTCACATTCTTTGGCACTGACCTTTCCCTAATGGCTTCTATCTTCTCAAGATCCACTCATATCCCATCCTTTGAAATTATATGTCCCAAATAATGAATTTGCTTCTGATAAAATGAGTACTTGCTCAATTTGGCATACAACTGATGCTCCCTTAATACTTTCAAAACCATCCTCAAATGATGTTTGTGTTCTTCTTTTGACTTGGAATATACAATGATATCATCCAAAAAGACAATGACAAACTTGTCTAAATATTCTCGGAAAACACCATTCATTAAGCACATGAAAACAACTAGTGCATTTGACAACCCAAATGGCACCACTATGAACTCATAATGACCATATCTTGTCCTGAAGGTGGTCTTGATGATATCTTCCTCTTTAATCTTTACTTGATGGTATCCTGACCTGATATCTATCTTTGAAAATATATTTACATCCTTCAATTGATCAAAGAGATCATCAATCCTTGTCAAAGGATACTTGTTCTTTACAGTCACTTTATTCAACTGTCTGAAATCAATTCACAATATTAATGTCCTATCTTTCTTCTTCACAAAAAATACTGGGGCACCCCAAGGTGACACACTTGGGTGTATATACCCCTTCTTCATAAGTTCTTCAAACTGCATTTGCAACTCCTTCAGCTTTGGTGTACTCATTATGTAAGGAGTATTTGACAGTGGAACTGCTCCAGGCATTAAATTTATAGAGAAATCAATATCTCTCTTTGGGGGTAGTCCTGGTACCTCCTTGAACACATCTTCAAAATTTTCCAAGACTGCATGATCTTCCAAAGTTGGCACCTTATCTTTAGGTGTCTCCTCCATATGGGCTGCAAATATTTGACACCCTTTTCTGTAACATTTCTTCAGCTGCAATGTTGAAATTTCTCTGATGGTTCCTACCTTGGGAATTCCCTTCACTTTCCTTAGGTTCCCTTCCTCATCCAAGCAAGTAAATGTATTTTTGTGACAATCTAGGATAGCACGATGTTGTTCCAACCAGTCCATTCCAATTAGATAGTCATAGGAACCTAAAGGCAAGATGTTCAAATCTGCCCTAGTGTTTAGTCCATTCATGTCCATAAGACATGAATTTACCATCTCATTATTTTTTCTTTTGGATCTGGTAGCCAGTTGCACCAACCAAGATTTTCCATGCTTGCTTCTTGGCAAATTAAAACTTTCCACCATCTTAGGATCTATATAAATATGACTAGCTCCTGAATCAATTAAAATAGAAATGGTTTGGTTGTTGATCATACCTTCCACTTCAATCATATGTGACTAATACTCTACTTTCTTGTTGTTCGGGGCTGCATATATCCTTGGTACATTTCTGCCCATGTCTTCCATTGTTTCATCTTGTTGTACATTGTGAATAGTCCTCACTTTTTCACCTCTGTGATGACAATCTCTGAACATATGATCTCCTTTACAACCCCAACATTGTATAGGTGGATGCCTTGGCCTTTGACCTCCTGCCTCAATCGTTCCGGGTTCTCTAGAAGTTGGCTGTCCCTGAGTATTATTTCTAAATAATGGTGGCTTAGATCTTTTCTTCCTTTGATCCACCTTGAATTTATTTTTGTCTTCCCAAGCTTTTTGGAAAGTTGTCCTTGATTTTTGTTGATCATATAGGCATTTAGCTTGCCTTATGGTCTCCTCCAATGTCTTGGGATCATCATATTGTATTTTGTCACTGATGAATGATGGAAATCCACTCAAATACCTTTGAATCTTAACTATCTCATCCTTTATGAAAGAGACATATTTCAATAGTTCTAAAAACCTTCTCTCATATTCATCTATGGTCATACTCCCAAGCTTGAGTTCAAAGAACTCTTTCATTTTATTTTCATAGTATCTCTTAGTCAAGTATTTCTTCTCAAAATACTTCTTGAATTCCCTCCAAGTAACACTTTTATGTTTAGTGTGTTGCACCTACACAAGTTGATCCCACCACATGGATGTCTTTCCCTTGAGTTGATAGATGGCAATTCTTCCTTCTGCATGAGAAGAATAATTATGCAATTGAAAAACCTTTCTCATGCCCAACAACCATGTTTATGTATCCTCATCCTTCTTATGCTCACCATCAAATGTAGGAGGTTTGATTTTGTTCATCTCTCCTCGTATCTCATCCACTCCAGACCCCTTATGCTTCCTGACAGGGGATGGACTTGAGCTTCTATGTGCTCTCTTATTGGAATGCCTAAGGGAGTGATGGTGATGTCTACTAACACTTCTTGTTATTATTTTGTCTTCGGGAGACTTGTGACTTCCTTATT
The DNA here is from genome assembly GCA_009831015.1 of Picea engelmannii. Lineage (NCBI taxonomy): Eukaryota > Viridiplantae > Streptophyta > Pinopsida > Pinales > Pinaceae > Picea > Picea engelmannii. The sequence continues at coordinate 21,176 of ML823430.1, forward strand.
TTCTTAAGCCACTCTCCTTATCCAATTTCTTTTCTATTATGTTCAAGCTCTACATTAAATTCATGTTGAAGTCATCCTTCTACTCTTTGGCTCTCATAATCCTTTCATTATCAGCTTTATGGCTTTGGACATCCTTCTGCAAATTTTTAATGGTCTCTACCATATTCATGTTTTCATCCCTTCCTTCTCCATGTCCATTGGATGTTGTTCCTTCAATGCCCAAATGGACATCCATCCCTCTGATATCATCTTCTTGGATGCCTGTCCCCTGTGTCTCATCTTCAGCAGTTCTAAAAACCTTCTCTCATATTCATCTATGGTCATACTCCCAAGCTTGAGTTCAAAGAACTCTTTCATTTTCTTTTCATAGTATCTCTTAGTCAAGTATTTATTCTCAAAATACTTCTTAAATTCCCTCCAAGTAACACTTTTCTCTTTAGTGTGTTTCACCTACACAAACTGATCCCACCACATGGATGCTTTTCCCTTGAGTTTATAGATGACAATTCTTCCTTCTGCATGAGAAGAATAATTATGCAATTGAAAATATTTTTGCATGCCCAACAACCATGTTTCTGCATCCTCATCCTTCTTGTGCTCACCATCAAATGTAGGATGTTTTATTTTTTTCATCTCTCCTCGTAGCTCATCCACCCCATACCCCTTATGCTTCCTAACAGGGGATTGACTTGAGCTTCTGTGTGCTCTCTTATTGGAATGCCTAAGGGAGTGATGGTGATGTCTACTAACACTTCTTGTTCTTTTTTTCTCATCAGGAGACTTGTGACTTCCTGATTTTCTTGAGCCACTCTCCTTATCCAATTTATTTTCTATTATGTTCAATCTCTGCATTAAATTCATGTTGAAGTCATCCTGTTGCTCCTTGGCTCTCATAAGCCTTTCATTATCAACTTTATGGCTTTGGACATCCTTCAACAAATTTTTAATGGTCTCTACCATATTTATGTTTTCATCCCTTCCTTCTCCATGTCTATTTGAGTTTGTTCCTTCAATGACCAAATGGACATCCATCCCTATGATCTCATCTTCTTGGATGTATGTCCCCTGTGCCTCTTCCATTCCTCTAGACTCTGGTTCAACAATATATCAGAACTCTTTCTTTTGATTTCCTGAAAAATTGAATGGCCAAATCAATAGTTTTTGGGTGGTTATTTAGATTCCACTGTCCAAGACCTTTCCAATGCCTTCTCCCATGCTCAATTCCGAGTCATGAGCAGAAAGTTATGGTTATTTTAAAATTGCCCATTAATTTTTCTGTTCACATCTCAACTTGGCGCAACTCTGCGCTATAATTATGCATTTTTGTAGCTAATCCTTTGGATTTTTCATAGAATATCAATTGGGTTTCTTCATATACATATTATGGACACTCTGTCCAGGTTTCACCTTTTTAGGGGTTTCAGGTTGCTAGTTACAGCCTACTGAAGTTCTAGGCCAATTCGTGTTTTTGGTCTGGAATACTCAGGTACCTTCTTTTCCATATTAAGAATTTTTAACATGCCCAAAAATTTAATTCAGCTCCGGGAATTCCTTATATGTTTCAATATATTTCCATTGACTTCTCATGTGCCTCAATCTGATTCCGGAGCTAAAAGTTATGGCTCTTTGAAGTTAGTTGGGTCTTAAAATTTACCCTCCACGGTTTGTGTTGTAACTTTCTCATAAAAGCTTTGTTTCACGAATGGTTTACACCATTAGAAAGATCTCTCCGAGATCTTTTATTTGAGTTGAAGATATTAAGTGTACATTAGTACACTTTGAGTACATTAGTACACTCTCTTCTCGTGTATTTTGAGTTGCTAAAAACGCTCTTAAGGGCCTGAAAAACGCGCTGCAAAAACATGGCGTTCAAATAGTATAAAACGTCGCACAAAATCGTTGTTTTTCTATTGTTGTTCACCATCAAAGTGACTTCACGTGCACAAATTTCAACTTGTACGCCCCTATTTAGCATGCACAGCAACACCACAAGGTAAATCATGCTTCGCACACCTATAACCACTGTGCATCACTTCTTTGTCGCGCCAATAACTTGCGCGCACTACTTTTGTGTCACGCGCCAATATCCACCGCACACAGTTTTGGTTCTTGCACTATTACCCGTTGCGTGCACTTTTTGTATCACATAGTGGTATTTCGCGCGCATTTCACTCAACACGTTGCACCATGCCAAAGTTTAGTATGCCCCCACTGCGCACCATAATCTACGTGCACCATTAACTAAACTATCGTGCGACAACATATACCCATATTGTGCACGCACAAACCAAACTCCTCTGCGCTCTACCAATATTTCGCACACCACACGCACCATTATTATGTGTGTGCACACTGCGCACACCTTATCATGTGTATGCACACTGCACGCTAGTATTACGCATGTGTCACTCTTTCCACACTGCACAATGCTAAATTTAGTGCGTGCACCTGCATACCAACATTTTTCCACATGCCGCCACTCATTTTATGCACATCAATTTCCTCGTGAATTCTGTTTCAGAAATTGGGGCTTTTGCTTAAATTTTTCCCAATTTATACCATAGACATTCTGCAACTATGAAATTTGTTCAATTTCACCCTGATAACACCAGTTCAACCTCTGTAACAACAAATCGTTGTGGGTTGACATTTCTTGAAAGAATTTACCCAAAATCAATTCACGAATTGAGAATTTTATTTACTAATCTCGCTCCATCTATCATGGCTTCACTGTAACTTCAAATTTGACCAATACCAGGTCTGAATTTGGTAGAACATATATTAAACCAATAATATCTCACCACTTGGTCAAATTTCTCCATTTTCTCATGAATTTAACAATAGAAATTGGGGCTTTTCTCAATTCGGCATCGTTGTTTCTAAAATTTACCATGGATGCTCTGTGACTTGAAATTTGGCCACTTCAAAATCAATCCTCTGTGAAATTTCACTTCAACTCAACTTGCTTGGCCCATCTAGGCTCAATGTTGAAAAATGAAGCTATGATACCATATTGTAATGTCCCCGGCCACCCAGGTCGGGCCACGATACATGAGAGAATGTTTTTGTTCTCTCTGCTAAACATATTGTTACATACCCAACATCCAACTGAGCTATGCCACATAAAATTTTCAAACTGCATGCAATTAAAACATATACACAAAGAGCTCTTGCGAAACTTTATTTATAAAACTTAAACAGACAAGTACATTTTGTAAATGCACATATTCATACTGAAATGACAGTAAACATATACATGCAATATATATAGGAAATACCCATAACTATAAATACAGTTATAAACCACACATAGAATAAACCCATAAAAATAAGCACGTAAATAATAATGCAGCATGTAAATTTATCACACAGTTGACACTTGTCTTGGTAAGAATACCACCAACTGTGTGTAGACATTTTACGAACCTCCCAGCCTTAGACCACACTGCTCATCATTCTCAGCAGTGGTTCACCCCCGAGATGAGACTAAACTCCACCCAGGTAAAGGGATTCATAACCAGGCTAATGGTTCATAGACAACGGGAAAGACTATGTCACAGGTGCCAAATCAAACTAATAGCCTACAGTCCCTCATTCCACACATGCATATCCCACCCCAGGAAGTGTGCCCCTTCTCTGCTCAACAGTCCTTCGGCTGCCCTACTTCCTTTCTGGCTTTCAGCAACAGGATGGACAGGAAGTCTTAAAGCACTGTAGTTGGATTTTATCACCTTCAGGAAATCAATTCCCAACAATTCTCTCACCCAGAGAGGAATTTCTCACGGGCCTAACAACCCACCTCTTCAATATCCCATGGGCCTGACAACCTGCTTCTTCAGTCCATCTCCCAAGCTAACCAGCTACTCAAACAAGTATGGCTATGGATACAAGTTCAGTTACAATGACAGGAAAATACGAAGGATAGCTGACTGCGTAAGTGAAAAGATCATGGTATGGATGAATGGATGATTGAATGATGGAAGGAATTATAGAAGAATGATGGGAATGAACTAAGTCCAAACAATATGTATGCATGTCCCCAACTTGAAACTTGTCATGTTGGGAGCTACTTTGGCCCACTTGTCCCCATCTTTAGAACTTAGGATAAAATAATTATCCATACTTTATACTTTAAGAAATATTAATATAATATTATTTTTTGGCTTAAGATCCCTGGCTTAGCCCCTTTTCCTTCAATTTTATCCCCCACCCTTTCCTTAATTAGTGGAGTTTAGTCCCCCATACTCTTTTATCAAGGTCGGTCTACGCGCAATGATGTATTTTATATTAATCATGTGACATATACAAAAATATGCGCACTAGCCTTTAACATCTAGGCTCTCTGGCCTAATCATCACAAAATGGCTCACCATCCTATAAAACATAGATTATACACAAAGGCTCGCTAGCCTCAATATCGCGCGCACTTAATATGTTGTGTGTGGTATACTGGAATGTGCACACTTCATCATTTTACTGTGCAGTACATGTGCGCACTATGCCATGAAAGGTGCATACAAAAATGATATCAAGCAACTCACCAGCTTAAGTACATTTTCATTTTACATTTACAATTGGGTTCAGCCTAGGGATATTACATATGAGTTCCACTTTAGTTGGTTGCTCGTATTGATTGCATTTGTCTCTTGGAAAATGTCGGAAGAATCAACCTTCCCAATGATTAAACTATCGAAGCCATTGGCCGCTAGGTTCTCTACCATGTGGTACACCAACAACATGTTGAAGAAATGGTAGTTGAACGTTGTGTTCCATGCCTATTATAAGAAACTAAAGGTTGCCATCGATTTTATCCTGTGCATGACATCGCGCAACTTGCACCAGTACAGACTAATAGCCAAGTTCCGCCCAGATCTGCATTTTATTTATATCACTACGTGTAGAGATGAGAGCAAGGAGGAGCTACAATATTATTATAAGCTAATAGACAAAGACATGGAACAGATCACGAAGGAATGGCCGGAAGAATTTCAAACACCTGTCGCTGATGTAGAACTCTCCGACACTAAAATTATAGGTATCCCCTTGGTCACCCAATTGAAGCATGCAGGACAGTCCAGTGTGAAGAAGAAGAAGAAAAAGGAGGAAGTTCAGAATATAGAGACTAATGAGGAGGACAGTGCCTCGGAAGAAAATGGATCTGGCTCGCCCACGGGAGGAGGAGGAGAATACCAAGTAGATGGAAAAGGAGAAGGGGAAGAAGGAGAAAAGAAAGGAGAAGGTGAACCTACACCGCCAAAGGATCCCCTTAATGAAACAGAAACACTATGGAAGAGGAAGGTTTCTCTACAGAAACCTTTGGCAAGAAAGAAGACCCGCGCTCGTAAGCCCCAGATGGAGGCCACGCTCACATAAGATGATATCGGTATAGTCCATGGAGTGATGGAGGATGCGTTTGAAGATCTGTTGCAGAGATATGGAGCGAAGCAGGAAGAGTTGTATGAAAGGGTCGAGAAGGAGCTGAAGAGATACAACAATCTATTCAATTTATCTGCGCAATACCTACTACGCCTTCATCGTTGGAGATCACAGAATTGGGGGATGAGCTAGCCCAATTGAGAATATTAGTAGATGCAACAAAGGCTTGACTTCAGAAATTTCAAGAAGAAAAGGAGAAGGCTATAGAATCTTTGAAGCAAGAGAAAGAAGAAGTCTTAAAGAAACTACGAGTTGCGTGGTACTGTATAACTACTTATGAAAACGAGAAAGATGAGTTTGGGGAGATGCTCGAGGAAGACAAAGAAAAGATACAGAGAGAAAAGGACCAGTTTCTCACAAAGAAAACTGCGGTCAAAGAAGCGATGAGCAAATCACTTTGATCTATGCAAATCTTGGCACAGGCGGAACATGAGGCGGTCGAGGTTCAAGTGATGAAGCTCGTTGAGGCCATATAGCAGCTTCAAGCGAGGATAATGGAGTTGGATATCCAAGGAGTACCAAGCACCCCGTAGGAGGTGCATGACCAGAGGGAAGAAGCTGCCAAGAGCGCAGTTGGAAGGACCAGAGCCCTTGCCTCAGAATGAAAACAACTGAGCGATAGAAGCGCGCAGACTTATGAACACCTCGCAGAAGATTCAGAGCTTAGGAAACTGGAAGTGCAGCAGCAAACACTATCAGTACATGCAAATATGAAGCTCCTCATGGTGGTAGAAAGGATGAAGAGATCTCAGGAGAAGCGCTCAATCCAATAATAGATTACTACCATCCAAAGTAGAGTAATGGAAGTCACACAGAACCTGCAACCAGTGAAGGATGAATCCCACAAAGTGTTTGAAGAAATTGAAGGACAAGGCTTGCAATTGGACCAAGTGGTTGTGAAAGTGGAATAGCGCCTAGAAGGGCATGTTACAGAGAAGATGATCCAAGAACTCATTGATCAGGAGGCTCAAGTGAAGAAGCAAGTTGAGTCCACTCGAGTGAATCTCAAGGCCTTCAAATAAGTGTTTCCCATATCTGAGTGACTCAGGACGAGTCACAATTGAGTGTCAGGGGCTTGTTGGCCCACGACCAAGTTTTGAGGAAATCTTGGTCAAGTTTGACCACTTTTTGGACTTTGACGTAGTGATTGAGGAAGGAGCACCCAAGAAAAGCTGAGATCATGGATCTCACTTGTTTTGTGGGATTTGTGGACCCAGAAAGAGGTTCTTAGGGTTTTTGTAATGGGTTATGGGATGTTGTCCCATGGGTTTACCCATGATTAGGCCTTTTTGTAAGAGATTGTAAAAGTATAAATAAGTAGGAATGTATGATAGAAATAGTAGCTTAGAAAGCAAATTCTAAGTGGCTAAGTGCAAGTAGTTTTGGGTTGCTTAGTGCAATAGAATGTGCTTGTAAGGCTATGTGCTTGATAGAGAAGTGGGCTTTGTGTCGTGACCTAGTTTTGGGAAGGAGGATCTGGCGCTCAGTGCATATATCTCCTATCCTCTATGAAGATTAGCTCTATGGCTTAGTTCACAGGAGCAGATGAATGTAATATATTCAAAATAATAATAAAGAAGATGAAGCAGTTGGTGGACGTAGCCCCACACTGGGGTGAACCACATATATCTTCTGTCTTTGGTGTGCTTTATGTTGTGTTGTTTATGTTATGAATCTATTTTTCTTAATATGTATGTTAGATAGATCCATAGATGCTTCGTGATTTACTTGTGCTTTATGAATGAATGCTATATCTAACTCATTGATATGTGTTAAGTGGTTGAAGTACTTAATCTTTATTGTTACTGCGCCGATCCATATTAGGGTTTTGTTCTGCGATGTTAATGAAGCTAATGAGAATATCATCTTGTAGTGAAAATAGAATACTCTGCGAAGTGTTGCTATCATAGATCTGTGTCCCAGCTTGGTTACAGACACCTGAGTCTTGTAACCCCCCTGCCTCTACCTTGGGTGAGACTACATCTTCTTCGCAGGTGTTGTCAAAAGGGTCGGTAGTTAGGGTTTTTTTGGTGCATTGTTGAAGCGTTGAACCCTAGATCTTCCCTTGTGACAATAGACCGTCTTTTAGCCTCCATTATACAAGGGGATCCCACCTATTAGTATTATATATCATTATCATAGTTTAAATAATATGCTTTAGCAATACTTTGTGGGTGAAATTCCTCATTGTGATTTTAATCATCAACACCCAAGAGTTGACAGGTGGTGGCAAAGTCAAGATCTCGTTGATAAATTTGGGGCCACTCAGATGCCTCATGCCCACAGGAATGGAGGATTGTGGTGAGTGTATCCATGGGAGATCGACTGAGTCAATCAGCGACACGATTTGTACTCCATGTCTTATACTTGATGTTGAGATGGAATTGATGCAGGTATGTGGACCAATTTTGATGGAGGTCATTCTATAACTTCCCCTATGGTTGTATGAACTGCATAGGCTTGTGATCAGTGTGGATGATTGCCTCCTTTCCCATAATGTAATGTTTCCATTGACGGAAATCTTGCACAATGGAATACATTTCCTTGTCATAGGTGGGGTATTTCCGGATGGTATCTGAGAGTGTCTCACTATGGTATTCTACTGGATGATTGTGCTGAGTGAGAACTATGTCTACAGCATAGTTGAATGCATCAGTCTCAATCTTGAACAGTTTTTGCAGATTGGGTAAGGAGAGTATTGGAGCTGAGCACAAGTGATGCTTTGTATCATCAAATGCTCATTGTTGTGCCTTCCCCCATGCAAAATTTTCCCTGCCACCTCCCTTGGTCACTTGGTTGAGGGCCTATGCAATATAGGAGAATCCAAACATGAACCGTAGGTAGAAGTTGGCAAGCCCCAAGAATCTCTGAAGCTCGGTTAGTGTGGTCAGGGCTGACCAGTTACGGATGACTTGGATCTTAGTTGGATCCACATGTACCCCATGCTCATGAATAATGTAGCCCAAGTGTTGGACCATGTTCATGCCAAAGGATCATTTTTCCAAGTTGGCATATAGCTTGTTTTGTTGTAGAGTGCTCAAAACCTGTTGAATATGTTGTATGTGCTCCTCCCAAGTTCTGTTGAATATGAAGATGTCATCCATAAATACCACCACAAAAGAGTTGGTGAAGGGTCTCAATACATCATCCATTAACCTCATGAAAGTTTTCAGGGCATTTGTTAAGCCAAAGGGCATGACCATCCATTCGAAGAGACCTTATTTAGATTTTAAATCTCTTTCATACATCATTTGGTTCGAAGGGAACCTGGTGGTAGCCAGACTTTAGGTCAATATTGTTGAAGAAATTTTCCCCGTTGAGTTATTCAAGAAGGTCATCAATTCGAGGAATTGGGTACCGGTTCTTGACTATGATTTTGTTTAATTCTCTGTAATCAATGCAGAGCCGCCAGGTCCCATATTTCTTATGCACCATTACAATCAGGCTTCCGCAAGGGGAGTACATGGGTATGATGTTCCCCTTTTGAAGTAGATATTGGATCTTACGCTTGATTTCATCATTTTCCATCAGTGAATGACGATAGAATGGTCCATTAGGTAGAGGTGCATTGGACGTTAGATCAATTGGATGCTTGACTTAGTCGTGCGTCAATACCCCGGTGGGTGATGAGAATATGTCTTTGTACTCTTCCACGATCCATTCCACTTGCTTCTTCTACAAAGAGAGGCTCTGTGTAGAGGTCACGAATGTGGCGGTGACCTTATGCTTGTTGTGAGCATGGATCACAAAGAATATGAACTTCTCGGTCTGTGAAATGACCTTATTTCATTGCTTAGCAGGGATTAAAGAAATAGTGGTAGTCAGCACTACCTATGGTACCCTATACATTTTTCTACCTAAATTAATAATAACATTGTAGGGTATCGACTCATACACAACATGTCGCTTCCCCAAATATGGTTTTCCTAAAATAAAATCATAAAATTCAAAGGGATAATTATCACACAGTACCTCATGTTTGAAGGGCTTGATGTTGTAGGGCAGAAAACATTGTTGGCTAATGTGGAGATCTCTTCCTTGGCTAAGCTAGCTGATGTTGTAGGGTTGCGGGTGCGGTTTCATCGGTAGATCGAGCCGCTTGATGACCTTTGCTGAGATCAAGTTCTTATGACTGTATTTATAGACAATCAAATGAAGCAGAGCCCCTTTTACCCACATTTGTGAGTAAAAGAGGTGTTCCCCTTCCTTTGGTTCTTATGGTTCGCTTGGATAGACTTTGGTGGTAGAGGTAGTGGTGTTGGGTTTGACATCGATAATTTTCTTCCCTCCTTCTGGATTAGATTCGGAGTCAAAATATTCCTATGACTCGGAATATTTCAGCTCGGCCACTAGTGACTACTTAAAGCAACATTATTCGATGTTATGCCAAGGGATTTTATGGTATTCACACCACTTTCTTGTGTCCTTATTCAAATTCGCATTACCCTTCTTGGGTTGAGGCTTGGACTAATTGTCTTGAGAGTGGCCATCTTTTATTTGTCCCTTGTTTTGTGGGTTGGGGCCACCTTTTCAATGCTTTGGTTGTGAGGAGTTTGCAGATCCAAACTATCGCCTCTTCTGCTAAATTTCTTCTCAATCTTGATAGCATATCTATAATCCGCACCTAATCATGTGATGTCCAGAAACTCCATTTTTATTTGAATGTATCTATGTAGACAGCCATAGTATTTGAGCATCATATGTCATTTAGATTCTTTGATACCCAATTTGGTGCGTGTGGTATGGAAAATATTGGTGGAATGTGGTTATGTTTGGTCCCTTTCCTGGTGCAGCGTGGTCCATCTTGTGTACTAGTTCTTGTAGCTTCCAACAAGGTAGTATTGTTATTTAATAGCATCCTTGAAGGAATCCCTTGTGGGGGAGACCACAAATATTGTATATTCCTCTATGGCCCTTTGATCAGAGTAAATATCCCACCAGTTCTTAACATGGGGGATGGCCTTGAGGAGTGAAAAAGTAATATTTTCCCTATTGGAAAAATTATGGACCAAAAAATACCCTTTGAGTAGATTCATCCATTTATCTACAACATTCACATCTATCAGTCCTTCAAATAATGTAATATCAAAATTTACTTGTACCTTGAATGGGGTTGCATGGTCACTTGATGAAGATGTATCTCCTGTGGGCAACGGCTGAAGGATCTATGTAAAGTTGTCCATCATTTTGTTCCTTTTTCGTTCAAGGGATTCCTCGAGAAATAGTTTAAAAGGATCTCCTGCTCCATCATCTCTCTTCTCTTCCCCCATTATTTGTTGTCGAGATTGGCACGGTCGATATTTCAAAGGCTCGACTAGTTTGAGTGTCAACTTCTTGTATCGAGATCTTGTCGGGGACATGCATGAAGAAAAATAAATGAAGAATAGATCGCTCTGATACCACTGATCCAGATTTATGAGTGGAACGAAATGAATAATAGACTCAATACAATAACACATAGATATGGAGAACAACAACATATATCCAGTGAACAATAACTTATATTGAATAAATAAACTAGGCTAAATTTGTAAAACTACAGAACTAAAAACAACTTGTTCGAATGGTGGTAGCTATCTCTGAGAAGAGATGTGGCTACTATGTTCATATGTCTGAGAAGAATGATTACAATGAGGCTCCAGAGGCCTTTTTAACATTACTCATGAATGAAAAAACACTATACATCCAAAAACCTAACCCTAGGAGATGAAATGCCAAAAGTTATGTGGGCCCCGATGGGTAAGTTGGTACCTCAACTTCTCGGGGTCGTAACTTTTGCATACGACCTCTGTTTTAGGCGTGTGAAAACCCGTTGGAAAGGTATTTTTGAGAAATACACATTATGTCATCAAAATCTAACTCCATATACAGTTTCACTGTGGCAAGCCAAAAAAACATTGTTTAGGGCCCCAAATCAGCCCTGGAAGTACATAAGGATGTACTGACATGAAAGCTTCCAAAATAAGCCAGTTGGAATAGGTGAGCAGCCACCAATATCCACTTGGATGCTATTTAGGGCTTCAAGATAGCTCTGAAGGTGTAGAAACCACAATTACAAAGAAATTCCATCATTACAGAGAAACGTGTTGAACTAAAAATTGTCAAGAGGAGCCAGTTAGAATAGGTGGGTGGCCACCAATATCCACCTAGATCACAAGTTTCACCGTGTTTGAATTTCCAATGGCTTGATATCCTTCTCCTTGTACATAAATAAAGAAATCTATTTTTTTTTCATGCTCTGTTTCCTTTTCTCTTGATTTTACTACATCAAGCACGAAATGCATTTTGTAGTCGATTCCTTTCTTGTTTAAGTTGTTTTCTCTTGTTGTTGTTTTAATTTTCATTTCGCATTGTCTCATGTACTTATCTTATTTCTTATTTGTACAATTTTTTCGTTTATTCGGTTTTCAGTTTGATGCTTTTTTAGTTTTGATTTTTCTTGCCTTTGAGTTTTGAGTCAATCTGGATCATTCAAGCCATTTATTTTATCATGTCGACTAAAACATTTTGTTGATATACCTTGAAATTGATGAGAAAATCATAGACAAATGATTTTATTTTGGTCTGCAACACTACTTGTGTAGTAGTTTCCTATGCCTATAGATTCATTGTTAAAATATGAAGTGAAATGTTCTTCCCATTTTCTACTTTCTTGTTCTTCCCTCCATCCAATTTATTTTACAAGAGCATATAAGAGAAAAAATTTGATAGTTAATAGCTAAATTTGATTCCAGCAGAACCAGAGATTCTTTAGTTCTAACCAAATAAAAATTCCCTACCTGTGGAGTCATTATTTCTTGACTTGCAAATTAGCCACCATCCTGCAAATAGTTGTAAGGCATAATCAAAATTTTATATTATTATCATATAATAAGTATAACCATGGGTGGGTGTTGGCACAGGGGCATACCCAAGGTTCAACACTTAACAGTGCACCAACAAAAACATGACTATCACCCCTATCGAAACCACCTGCAAAGCAAGTGAGGTCTCACCTAGGGTAGCAACAGGGGGGTTACAGGACGCAGGTGTTTGTAACCAAGATGGGACACAGATCTATGATGATAATACTTCATAGAGTAATCTATTAACACTTAGGAACAACATGCATTAGTTCATTAGTCTTATTAACATCACAGAACATACCCAAAGATAGATCGTCGCAGTAACAGTAAACGATTACATAACATGGGCACTTAACATCATAAGTTAGATCTAACATCCATTCATCCTTAACACAAGTAAAGCACTAAGCAACATCAGACCTATTTATCATACATAATAACAAAGGAACTGAGAATATTCATAACATAAACAACAAAGCACAAAGAAAACTAAAGACATAAGATATATGTGGTTCATCCCAGTGTGGAGCTACATCCACCAACCTCTTCGCCTTCTTTATTATTCTTCAATCTCTTATATTCAGTTTCTCATGTGCGTTAAGCCATGGATTCAAGCTTTGCACTCGACATGAGATCTATGCACTGAGGGCCAGATCCTCCTTCCTGAAAATAGGTCAAGGCATAGAGCCAACTTCTCTATCGAGCACAGATCCTGACATACACATTATGATGCACAAAGCAACCCAAACTACTTTCACTTAGCTACTTTTCCACTACTCTTCTACAATACATTCTTATTTATTTATACTTTCGCAATCCCTTACAATAAGGCCTAATCATGGGTAAACCCCATGGGCCGACATCCCATAACCCATTATAAAAACCCTACATAACTCCTTACAAATCCCACAAAACAAGTGAGATCTGCGATCTTATCTCCGCCTGGGCGCTCCATATTTGAGCATCGCGTCAAAGTCCAAAAGGTGATCCAAACTTGACCAAGGTTTCCTTAAAACTTGGTCGAGGGCCAACAGGCCCCCAACACTCACTTGTGACTCTTCCCGAGTCACTAAGGTTTGGTCAATGTTGCTTCGAAGGCATCGAGCTTAACTCGAGTTTTCTCGAATTGCTGCTTCGCCTGAGCCTCCTTCTCAGTGAGCTCTTGGATTGTCTTCTCTATGAAAGTCCCTTCCAAGCGATGTTCTACTATTGAAACCACGTGGTTCAGTTGTGAGCCCTGTCCCTCAATTTCTTTGAACACCTTACAGGCTTCATCCTGCACAGGTTGTAACTTTTGTGTGACTTCCATCACCCTACCCTGGAGGGCATTGATCTGTTGTTGCACTACGCGTTGTTTCTGATATCTATTCATTCTTTCTACCATAGTGAGTAGCTTCATCTGCGCATGTACTGAAAATGATTGTTGTTGCACATCCTATAACTGCACTTCCAGTTTCCTTAGCTCTGGATCTTCTGCAAGACATTCATATGTTTGTGTGCTTCTATCGCTCGGTTATTTGCACTCTGAGGCAAGGGCTCTAATCCTTACTGCTGTGTTTTTCATGGCTTCCTCCCTCTGTTCATGCACCTCCTGTGAGGTGCTCGGTATTGCTTGGACCTCCAACTCTATTATTCTCACTTGAAGCTACTGGATAGTCTCAGTGAGCTTCACAACTTGAGCCTCGACTGACTCATGTTCCTCCTATGTCAAGCCTCGCATAGAGTGACATCATTTACTCACTACCTCTTTGATCATGGCCCATTCTACAAGAAACTACTCCTTTTCTCTCTGTAACTAGGTTTTTTCCTCTTGGATCATCGCCTGAAACTCTTCTTTCTTACTTTCATAGGCGGTTACATAGTACCACACTACGCATAATTGTTATAAGGCTTCATCCTTCTCTTGTTTCAAGAATTTTGTAGCCTTCTCCTTCTCTTCCTAGACTCTCTAAATTCAAGCTTTTGTCGCATCTGCAAGTCTTCTCAATTGGGTTGGTTCATCCCCCAATTCTGTATTCCATGATGAGGAGGGCGCAGTAGGTACTGCGCAAACCAAACGAATAGCTTTTTGTACTTACTTCAATTCCTTCTCAACCCTTCCATATATATCTTTCTTATTCAAACCATATTTCTACAATATGTCCTCAAAAGCGTCCTCCATGGCTCTGCGAACCAGACTGATATCGTCCTTCGTGACCGTGGCCTCCAACTGGGGCTTATTAGTGCGCGTCTTCTTCCTTGTTGAAGGTTTCTTTGGAGAAACCTTCCTCTTCTATGGTGTGACTGTTCCAGTAAGGGGGTCTGGAGGCAGTGTAGCTTCACCTCCTCCTTTTTCTTCTTCTTCATCCCCTCCTCCTTGTCTATATTCTTCGTCTCCTCCTCCTCCTCTGAGCAAGACAGACCCATTATCTTCATAAGCATCTTCCTCTTCATCACTCTCTATATCCTGGATTTTCTCCTGCTTTTTCTTCTTCTTCGTCCCACTGGACTGTCCGACATGCTCGACCCGAGTGACTAGGGGGCTTCCAATGGTGTCAGTGTCAGAGAGTTATGCATCATCGACCAGTACAAGGAACTCCTCTGGCCATTCCTTTGTGATCTTATCCATATCTTCATCTGTCATTTTGTAATATGATTGTAGTTCTTCCTTGCTCTTATCTCTGCATGTAGTGATATAGATGAAATGTGGATCTGGTTGGAACTTTTATAGTGGTCGCTACTGGTGCAAGGTGTGTCATTTCATGAGCAGAAATGACTCAATGGAAACCTTCAATTGTTAATAATATGCATGAAACATAGCGTTGGACTGCCACTACTTCATCATATCGTTGGTGTACCACAAGGTTGAAAACCTAGCGGCCAACGACTCTGAGGGTTTGATCTCTAGAAAGGTGGCTCCTTCAAGCATTTTCCAAGCGACAAATTTGATCAAAGTGATCAGCCAGTTGTAATGGAATTTGTATCCCAAATCCTGGGCTTCGCGGCAATCTTTCTCGAGCTCATTGACGAGGTAGCTCACCTAGTTCATTTGCATGCCCTCCACACATTTTCCTTCGAGGTCCACCACAAACTTGGTGACCTGTGTGGGGCGGTTCTTTCTTACAATATTGTTAGCTATGAGTTGGCAAGCGAGACACACTGTGCCATCCTATATAGAGGTTACCTTGCAACCACGCTTTCCTTTTTCAACTTCATTGTAAGCTTCCTTGATGCACTGTGCCAGGGAGTGGTCTGAGGCCTTCCCTGGATAAAATTGTTGAGGGTTAGGTCCCTTCATGCTTAAGCCTGTAATCTTGTGGATCAGTGCCAGATCCATGGTAATCCTTCGGTCGAGACACAGGTATCCGCCATGATAGCATGACAAGAGGACCTTAACATAGGAATTAACCTCCTGGTGGTGGCCAAAATGGGGAATCTCCATCACGTTCATCACGGTGGACTGCACTAGTCCCTTAATCCATGGCTACGAGATGATGCAAGGCTTCTTCCCAATTGACTTCGTCAAGTAGCGGTGAGGCGCTAGCATAGCATAGTTATTTTTGTCACCTAGATTGAAATCATTGTTCTTCAGTAGTGGGATCTTTCCTATCTGACTTCCAACTACACGTATTCCCTTCAGAATGTACATGGTGATCAAGGTGTATGCATAATCTCATGGGATGTTTTCATAGTTAACGGTGCCAGCTAAGAGTGGAATATAATCTGGTGTAATCGACAGGATATTCTTTGCAATAGATGGATCGTCGTGATGCTTACTTCATTTCTCATTCATGGCGTTAACACAGACAGAATGACGTCCAGTCAAAGGGAAAGACTACAGTCCCATAGTTGACCATGCCTAGACTCCTTTAGATATCGGTTTGTCGGTCATTAGCTTCCTTAGGAATTCCTCAACAGACTTCTCTAACTCACTAGGTTCGCCCGACATTCAAACTTTTAAATAGACAGGTCGGGATATACTGGCACAAGGGAAAACTCGGGGTTCAACGCTACAACAGTGCACCAACAAAGCCCTAACTACCGACCCTTTCGGCAACACCTGTGAAGCAGATGAAGTCTCACACGAGGTAGAGGTAGGGGTGGTTGCAAGACTCAAGTGTCTGCAACCTTAGCTGGGACACAGATCTGTGATTATATCATGTACAAAGCACTTAGCATTGGTCAGTCATTAATGTTCAAATCTTATTATGCTTTGCAGATATCACAGAGCATCGTAGTGTTCAAAGATATTTCAGCACTTAGCCACAGTAAAACAGATCAAGTCTATTAGTTCAGCACTAAGCATTCTCATACATGCCAAATCCCACTATTGACATACATCTAGGAAGCACAAAGCATTAATAGATCTATCTAAATATATCAAGGCATTTAGTAGAAGAAGAAATAAACACATCAAGCCGAAGCACAAAGCATCACACACAGATTTGTGTGGTTCACCCCCACGCTGGGGCTACGTCCACCAACTCTTCTTATTTATTAGTGTCTTCAATCGGTTACAACACAAAGCCACTCAAAACCCTTACTTCACACAGTTCAGAAGATATGCGCAGCTCACTAGATCCTTCTTCCTTTCACTTCAGCACAAAGCCTTCTACAACCTCTTACAACTACTTTCACTTAGCTCTGCAAGCCTCTTACAATCACGCACAGAGCATTTACAATCCACATCCGATCTCACAAATCTAACTACTAGCACTAATCCATCGGCCATCCTTACATTGCCTAAGTATCTATTTATACATCACAAAAGTGGGACTAAGCGTGGGTAAACCCAGGGGATGACATCCCTTCCCCATTACATTAACCCAAAACCCTAAAAGGGGCCCAAAAGTGGACCGAGATCCCGTGATCTCTGCTTCACTTGGTGCTCCTTCTTTGACTAGCTATCGAAGTCCCAAAATAGGTCAAAATGACCAAGGTTATTCCAAAACTTGGTCAAGGGCCAACAGGCCCCCAACACTCACCTGTGACTCATCCCGAGTCACTTTGGTCGACACAATTCTGCTTCGAAATCCTCAATCTTGGATCGAGTTGCTTCGACCTGTTGTTTTGTTATGGCCTCCTACTGGGTGAATTCCAGGATCACTGTGTCATTTATTGGTCCTTCCAGGAATTGTTCTATAGTGATAATGACTTGCTCAAGCTCTGCTCCCTGGCTTTCAATCTCATAAAATAACATGCATGCCTTGTCTTGCACCGATTGGATTCGCTGAGTGACTTCCATCACTTTACTCTGGATCATATGTATTTGCTTCTGAGTTGTGCGTTGTTCATGAGATATTTTCATTCTATCCACTGCAAACAGGGCCTTCATCTACGCTTGTAATGTATCCACATGTTGCTTTGCTTCTTAAAGTTGTGACTCCAGTGCGTGTAACTCCATATTCTCTGTAAGGTTCTCATAAGTCTGGGCACTCTGGTTACTGAGTTGCTTGCACTCCAAGGCAAGATTTTTCTCAGTCAACTGCACTGCGAGCAGTTTCTTCTCGTTGGTCTCTTATCTCCTGAGCGGTCTCGAGCACAGCACGGAGTTCTAGATCGGAAATACATTGTTGAAGATTTTGTATAACTTATTCAAGTTGTGACACCTATTGTGGAAATCTCTCTTCAACCTGTACTTTGATAACAGTCACAGAGTGGAGTGCTCTGTTGACTAGTTCCTTGACTTCAAGCTTCTTTGCGAGCAATTGTTCCTTGCTTTGTTGTAGCTCTACTTTCTCTTTGTCCCACTGTACTTGAAGAGCAAGTTTTTCTCATTCGGCAGCACTGTGCTGCTCGACAAGAACTCCATGTACCTGTGTCAAAGCCTAGGTGGCTTGAGTTGTATCTTCTTGAGCTTGTCGAAGGCAAGCTTCGACCATATCAGCAATCCGGTGAAGTTGAGCTGGCTCATCTCTTGTTTCTACTGTTCCTGCTATCAGAGGCGCAGTGGGGACTACGTGACTAGAATGGAGTGCATGTTTCACTCCTTGGAGTTCAATCTCTATACAGTTATACATATGCTCCTGCTTCGCCTCCTGCTTCTCTACTATTTCCTTTGAAGCATCATTTACCGCTACAGTGATGAAATCAAAGTCATCCAACGTGAGGGTAGTTCGCATCTTGGTTACAGGGGTTCTAGGTTTCTTTCGAGAGGAAGATTTCAGAGGTGAGACCTTCCTTTTCTTCGACGAGTCTTCTTCATCCCTAGGCGGTGGTACTTCACCTTTCTGTTGTTCAATTTCTATGCCTTCTATCTCTTTGCCATCACCTCCTTCGTCTAGTGTGATAGAGGCAGTCCTTACATATGCACTATCTACTTCATGAACCTCTTTAGGCTTCTTCATTTTTCTTGGTCCCGGTGTATCCGGTACAGTCCCTGGGCTATCAATATTAGACAGCTCTGCGGGATTCGTTGGAATGAGAAGGTCTACTGACCAATCCTTGGTGATCTCTTCGTTGTCTTCCTTGGTCAACTTGTAATAAGACTGCAATTGTTGCTTGTTTTCATCAGCTCACGCTATTATATAAATGAAGTGGCGATCCGCGTTGAACTTCATTAAGGGTCTGAATTTGTGGAGCGTGTTCGGGGTAATGCGAGGCATAGACTGGATGGAGGTCTTTAGTTGGTTGTAGTATATGTGGAATATGACATTCGACTACCATTGCTTTCTCATATTAGTCAAGTACCATAGGGTACTAAACCTCACAGCCAAAGGTTCAAATGGTTCAGTCTCTGGGAAAGTGGCACCCTCCGGCATCTCCCATGCTATGAAGGCGATTAGTATGAGAAGCCAACTGAAATGGAACTCATACCCTTGGTCTTGCACTTCCCTATCATCCAGTTCGAGCTGATTCACCAAGTACTTCTCCCAATTCATTTTAAGTCCTTTTGCGCACTTCCCTGCGAGATCAAATACGAATCCAATCACTTGGGTGGGTCGGTTCTTGCGAACTAGCTTGCCTGCGATTAGCTGACAGGGTATGAAGCATCCATTAACGTTGATCTGTCCATTATGGTGTGGTCCAATGGTATAGTGGCAATCCTTTAATGATTTTTTGTCCGTTCAGGGTGGAAGTTGAGTGGGTATATCGGTCCAACGGCTATATTGCTTCACCACGGCGAAGTTCCATAGGTCGATGTTCTGATATCCCGGAGAACCTCCCATTCTGCAAGTTTTCTTTCTATGATGTTCCATCTGGAAGCTCCTGTAACTTTTCAATCTTCACCCTCTTCTTACTTAACTTTCTATCCTTCTTCCCAGTAATCTTCAACTCAGTCTATCTTTTTTCGTTATGATTCCTATCTTCTTTTAGAATAGTCACTGCGCGATGTTGAGATTCTCTCTAGGGTAATAATTCTTCTTTCTCTGGGACAGGTGCTTCAATCTTCTGTGAGCCTTCTGACATTCTTTCAGCTTCAACATTGGGGGCTCTAGTGTCAAGGAGCTTCGATCTGCTCTTATGTTCTTCAAGCAACTATGCAATATTCTTGGTCATAAAATCTTTTAATTCTTGTTTCTTATGTTCCAAAACTTTTGCTTCTTCCTTCCGTCTAACTTGATCTCTGTCAATCCAAGTTTTTCCAAGTAACATAGTAAACGGGGCGTTGTCCTCAACAAATTTAATAATCTCAAAATCTTCTTCAGTCGAAGTTCCATTAGCATTCGTAGATATCTGAGTGAGCCTTCCACATAGGTTTACCAATTTTCCTTTGAAGATTCCTATTCCTCCTAGTGAAGGGATCATGGCAGGATTCCCTATATCTTCCCACGTTCTCTCTGTCATTATATTCATCTGTGTTTCCTCATCTAGAACACAATCAATTTCGAAGTTCCCTATCCTTACTTCGATGCATTCTTTTTCTTTAAAGATCTCTGATAATCTGACATGTCGATGTTCATTCAAGGTTTCTTTCATTTGAATTAATACTTTCTCTTATTCTTTCTGAGGTTCTACTATCTCTGGATCTACCTTAGGGTTCAGATTCATTCCTTTGAGCCTAGAAATCATTCTGGGGCAATCCAATACTTCATGATCTAGAGATTTGCAACAAAGACAACTAGGTCCTCCACCAGGTCATTCCTTAGCTAGATGTCCCAGTTTTCTGCAACTGTAACAGAGGTTTAATCCTCTCTTTCTTGTAACTAATCCCCAACCTCTTCTATACTTCGCACCAGGATCATAGGGGCCAATCTGCAACAAATTCTTTCTAGGATCCTGCATCCATTTGTTAGTCCAAACATTCTTTCTTTGCATAGGTATAACATATCTATCATTATACTTATCAGATCTATTCATATCAAGCTTTCTTTCATCTATTAATTCCCTAGGTTTTAAGCTAGGATAGAATCTATCAAAAATACCTAGATCCATACTTTAGAAACAAAAATTTCCACTTATCTTACTTCTACAGAGCACAAAGATTTCAGATCTAGAACTTTCTTACCTTTATCAAAGAACAGAGCTTACAGATATTACCTCTTTTAATTAGAAAATTCCACTTTTACCTTTCTTAGAGTACAAAGTTTTCAGATATTACTTCTTTTATTCAGTATCAACCTCTTTTCTTGCAGATTTGACCTCTTTTCTGCAGATCTGACCTTTCTTTATTGGCACAAAGCTTCACAGATCAATTAGATCATTGCACACTAGGGAAACAGATCTACACACAGAGATTTCTTTGCACAAAGCTTCTTCTTCTCTAGTTCCCAGCAATCAAAGTTTCAGGTCCCGACAACGGAACCATTTCTTGGAACAGGAGAAAACTTGAGGTTCAACGCTACAGCAACGCACCAAAAATTCCTAACTACCATCCCTTTCGGCAACACCTACGAAGTAGATGAAGTCTCACCCGAGGTAGAGGCAAGGGTGGTTGCAAGACTCAAGTGTCTGCAACCTTTGTTGGGACACAGATCTGTGATTTTATCGCGTAAAAAGAACTTAGCATTGGTTAGTCATTAATGTTCAACTCTTATTATGCTTCGCAAATAGCACAGAGCATCGTAGTGTTCAAAGATATTTCATCACTTAGCCACAATAAAATAGATCAGGTCTAGTAGTTCAGCACTAAGCATTCTCATACATGTCATATCCACTATTGACATACATCTAGGAAGCACAAATCATTAATAGATCTATCTAAATATATCAAGGCACTTAGAAGAAGAAGAAATAAACACATCAAGTCAAAGCACAAAGCATCACACACAGATTTACGTGGTTCAACCCCACCCTAGGGCTACGTCCACCAACTCTTCTTCTTTATTAGTGTCCTCAATCGGTTACAACACAAAGCCACTCAAAACCCTTACTTCACACAGGTCAAAAGATTTGCGCAAATCGCTAGATCCTTCTTCCTTGCACGTCAGCACAAAGCCTTCTACAACCTCTTACAACAACTTTCACTTAGCTCTGCAAGCCTCTTACAATCATGCACAAAGCATTTACAATCCACATCTAATCACACAGTTCTAACTACTAGCACTAAGCCATCGGCCATCCTTACATTGCCTAAGTGTCTATTTAGACATTACAAAAGTGGGCCTAAGCATGGGTAAACCCATGGGTCGACATCCCTTTCCCATTACGTTAACCCAAAACCCTAAAAGGGGCACAAAAGTGGACTAAGATCATGTTATCTCTGCTTCGCTTGGTGCTCCTTCTTCGACTAGCTGTCGAAGTCCCAAAATAGGTCAAAATGACCAAGGTTATCCCAAAACCTGGTCAAGGGCCAACAGGGTATACGAATGGATAAACGGGGTAGACAAATGGACAGAAAGGTCTAGCTTCAGATAACACAGCTTGACACTTAGAAAATTCTTTGTTAGCTCAGTTAATCATGGGTGGCAAAAAGTCATCCCGACGCAGCGACCAACAAGTTAAATAAGCGGGGCACCGTAACGGATTCTTCCAATGGCCAGGAATGTTTCGATTAATGTGAATTTGTCCATTATGGCACGGTCTCAATGTCCCAAAAGCGGTCCATCAGCCTATAAATGTGTTTTATAGTCGTTCTGGGGCGTCTTTCTAATGGTCGGGGTGCCTCCAACGGTCATATAACTTCGCCAGGGTGAAGTCCCATTCTGTGCGGTTCTGTTGTTTCGGCGAGGTTAAAATCCTGCGAACCTACCTCCTATAAGGTTATAGTCTACGAAGTCTTCCATCTGTTCTCTGTAGATTCTTGTAGTTGTTCTAACTTAGATTTCTTTTTATTGAGCTCTCTTTCCTTCTTTCATGTGATCTGAGTCTCTCTAACTGTTTTTGGAATCCTCTTTCCATTCTTATTCTTATCTTCCTTTAGCACAGTGGCTTCACACTGTTGAGGTGTCTTCACAGAGTCTAAAGTTTTTATCCCTTCTCTTAATACTTCATCGGTGAATATACTTATTTCTTGCATAGAGAGGTTCTTCAAGCCTTCTTGCATTCTTTCAACTTTGACAGCTAATTCTCTTGCTTTATGTTCCTCCTGTGTTGTTACTTTATTATGTTGCTCCGACTTATCCTCTCATTCTTCTATTAGTCAATCTATCTTTCTAGCTATGAAATCCCTTAGTTCTTGATTTTTATTTTCTGTAGCTTCTTCCTCTACTTTCCTTCTAATCTGATCCTTCTCAATCCAAGGCTTACCTAACAAAAGTGGAAAAGGGGCGTTGTCCCCAACAAACTTAATGACTTCAAATTCTTCTTCAGTCGATGTTCCATGAACAATAATAGGTACATTAGTAACTCTTCTACATAGGGTTATCATCTTTCCTTTAAACAAGCCTATCCTTCCCAATGAAGGTACCATAGTAGGCTTTCCCAAATTTTCCTAAGTTTCTTCTGTCATAATATTTACTTGTGCGTCTTCATCCAAGACACA
>ML823430.1:51852-65372 GCA_009831015.1 Picea engelmannii
CATCAACTGGATGGAAGCACCAACTTCCAGTTACACAGGCTCCAACTTGCATAACAGAGAACACTTGTTCTCCCTTGCACCACCCTGCCACCCTGGTTTCTCTAGCTGCAACCAGATGGAAGCTACAACTTCCTGTGTTTAAGTTCTCACTTGAACCTCTGAGGACAATAGTCCTCCCGATCACCTCCCAACCTCCCTAGAATATGAATGACTAAATAAACAGTCAAATTTACAGATAAATCAGTTCTTACCAATATTTCTTTGTTCTGTAAGTCTGGTCTTCTTCTAACTGTTCTGCAATTCTATTCTTCCTTTGTCTGTTCGGCAAGTCTTCTCTACATCAATTTGTTTTTTCATTCTGCTCTGCTTCAACTTGTTCTATTATTCTACTTTGCTCCAAGTTCTCTTCATTATCTGCTACTCTTCTCTGAGTTTTATCTCCCACTGTGCATATTATCAATCTTACATTGCACCTTCCATTTCCTTTCTTGCAGTCTCATTCGTTTTTCATACAGAACAACCAACCACACACAGTCTGTCTCATCTTCTTTTATACACACCTACACGACGGTTCAACTTCCCAACTCCTTAGGCAAAAGGACGACAACTATCTGAGCAACTGAAACGCCAACTAATCGACAATCATGAGTCTGTTTCACTGACAGATTCAAAACTGAGGAGTTAACTGTGAGAGAGAACAGTAACCCTCCGATCAACAGTTGATCTGACGGTTCAGATCATTCTGTGATTTCGCATATCTCTATTTCGACATTCCTGATGTTCAATGTTCTTGTCACTTTTAAATACCAATCCCCGATACTCCGTGAAGAAGTCAGATCAATAGTCCAGATCACTTCTTGATCTGACGGTTCAAATTCAGTCGAGATTTCACACATCACAATTTCGACACTCTTAGCGTTCAGTGTTTTTGTCATTTACAAATCCCGATCCACGAAACTCCATGAAGAAGTCAGATCAACGATCCAGATCACTTCTTGATCTGACGGTTGCAATTACGTCGCAATTTCACATATCGCGATATCGAGATTCTTGATGTTAATATTCTTTGACATCTCCAACACTCGATCCTCGAAACCCCGAAAGGAACTTGGATCAACGGTCCAGATCTGATCTTGGTTCAATGGCTGCGATTAAGTCGCGACTTTGCATATTGCGAAATCAGGATTCCTGTGGATGATATTACTTGACATCTCCAACTCTCGATCCCCGAAACTCTGACATGGACTGGAATCATCGGTCCAGATTCAATCTTAATCTGACGGCTCAGATTAAATCGTGATTTTTCATATCGCGATTACTCCCGCTTCTCCTTGTACTTTAAAGAACGTGCAGGTTCTTCTTGATCCAACGATGGTCGGATCCTATGCTTGGATATAATGCCTGAGATATGTCTTCCTCTTTAGCACTCTCTTCTTGTATTCATTTAAATCTGACGACCCTCGTTCTATCGGGAATTTTGAATGGGATCCAACGACCAGAAATGCTTCTCAAACCTTACGGGCCTACCTCTTCAGCGTGCTCTTATTCAGATCTGACGGCCATCAGGAATTCAAGATGGGATCCAACGAACATGGTTGTTTCTCTTCCTCGATTATCACTGCACCACTGATCATCACTGTTGTACTCAAGCCATCATTACTATTGTACTTTCCATCAATGACAAGTATATGTTGCCTGTAAAACACGCCAACAATTCTCTGTACATTATTCCTGTACTCATGCCATTCGCTATCTGTTAAATATTTTCCAACAAACATGCCTTTAGTCTCTTAACTTTCTTCATAGTTTTCTTGTCTTACGTTCATCCTTTCGACTTTAGCTATCATCCTTGGAAAATCCTCAACCTCATGACCAACAATATTACAACAAAGACAAATAGGACCTACGCCAACGCCAAAGCATTCCTTAGCAAGATGTCCTGGTCTTCTGCAAGTATAGCACAGTGTCAATCCTCTTTTTCTTTTAAATGTTCCCCAACCTCTTATGTACTGTGTACTAAGGTCACAGTGTTGGACCTGCAATCTGCAAAAATTCTTTCTAGGTTCCTGCATCCACTTTTTAGTCCAAAACTTCTTTTTATGCATAGGAATAACATATCTTTCTTCATTTCTGTTAAATTTACTCAGATCAACTCTTTCTTCTAACTGCGCCCTAGCCTTCAGACTAGGACAGAACTTATTATACATGCTCAAATTCATGCTTTTGAAACAAAAAAAATTCACTTATCTTACTCTTTCAAAGAACAAAGATTTATCTCTTTTAAGATCTTACCTCTTTTCTTCATATCAGATTTATTTCTTAGCACAAAGCTTCACAAGTCAAGTAGAGTATTGTGCACTACAGCAACAGATCTATGCATAGAGCTTCTCTTTTCTTTACTTCAGTTCCCAGCAATCACAGTTTCGAGTCCCGACAACAAAACCATTTGTTGTCACATGGGCAGACCCAGGGTTCAACTCTTAGCAACGCACCAACAAAACCCCGACTACTAACCCTTTCGGCAAGTACACCTGCGAAGCAGGTGAGGTCTCACCCGAGGTAGAAACAAGGGGGTTACAGGACGCAGGTGTCTATAACCAATCTTGGACAGAGATCTTTGATGATAATACTTCGCAGATTACTCTATTAACACTTAGGAACAACATGCATTAGTTCATTAGTCTTATTAACATCACAAAACATACCCAAAGATAGATTGGTGCAATAACAGTAAATGATTGCATAACCTGAGCACTTAGCATCATAAGTTAGATCTAACATCCATTCATCCTTAACACAAGTAAAGAACTACGCAACATCAAACCTATCTACCATACATAATAAAAAAGGCACTGAGAAGATTCATAACATAAACAAAAAAGCACAAATCAAACCAAAGACACAAGATATACATGGTTCATCCCAGTGTGGGGCTATGTCCACCAACCGCTTCGCCTTCTTTATTATTCTTCAATCTCTTATATTCAGTTTCTCCTGTGCACTAATCCACAGAGTCAATCTTCACACTAGACAAGAGATCTATGCACTGAGCGCCAGATCCTCCTTCCCAAAACTAGGTCAACGCATAGAGCCAACTTCTCTATCGAGCACACAGCCTTACATACACATTTTGTTTCACAAAGAAACCCAAACTAATTTCACTTAGCTACTTTTCCACTACTCTTTTAAAATACATTCTTACTTATTTATACTTTCACAATCCCTTAAAATAATGCCTAATCATGGGTAAACCCCATGGGATGACATCCCATAACCCATTACAAAAACCCTACATAACCCCTTACAAAGCCTACAAAACAAGTGAGATCTGCAATCTCAACTTCACCTGGGTGCTCCATCTTCGACCATCGTGTTGAAGTCCAAAAGGTGGTCCAAAACTGACCAAGGTTTCCTCAAAACTTGGTTGAGGGCCAACAATGGGACCCCCTAATGTGTAGAAGAATAACCAAAAACAACAGTGGTGCATGGGGGAACAACCGACAGTCCGATCCACACACAAGGGCAGGGTATCTAGCCCGAAATAAACTCAAGAGGCTTCCACTCATCATTGTGGGTATACCTTCAATCAACCCCCATAATACACGCAATCTCTACACCGATACCAACAAAGAAGGGTGAGTAACTCTGCTAATCTCAATGCGACCTCAGGTTTGACCCTTGTGTGAGAAGGGCTTCTCAGGACAAAATGTTGCAAATGGAATTTTGCACTCCCTATAATAGGATGCTATTGTGTGTTTTGTGCTTTGGAGAGTGTGTCTCACTGCCTATTCCAAAGCTCTAGCCTAGCTAATGTTGGTGTAAAAGATCCATAGAAAAAATTACTAGTTAAATTTTAGATTTTCGCAATATTTTTAAAGTTGTTGTTACTCAAGAGAGAGATAGGAATGAAACCGATGTTGTGTATGACCTTGAACCAAGAATATGCAAATAGAAAATGAATGATGCAACTTTTCGTTCGATGAATTCTATCTACAGCAAGGAGAAGGTACTTTCAGAATGGTGTAAACTACGAAATATACTTTCTTTCTTTCTTTGAATGAACACACTTTCAAACAACCAATAAATAATGAAATTCTTCAATCGTTCTCTTCATTTAAATGCAATAAATTTTCTTATGTATGATTTTTCAAAAGAATGGATAACTTCAAATTCTTCCTTTCTAAGACCAGACCAAGGGCATGACAGAGAAAAGACAAGTAATCCAAGAAAATTTATACCTTCAACAAGAACCCAAATCAATATTTCAACGAAGGTAAAAACAAAAAATGATGAGAAAGTATCTCCCTAAATATAAGTGAAGAAACAATCTCTCAAACATCAAGCAATCCAGAATGCATAATAAAGCCAAAAATTCAAATCTAAACCAAGACCTTTAATCAAACAAGCACTCAGATACAAGCTCAGAAATTATGTCTTTGTTGTTTAAAGATCAAGAATGAAAACTGAAAAAGACAAGGAGAGGTGTTCGATCTCTGAACCCTAATTAACAATGTGTTAAGTGTGAGAAAATAGTCAAACACTGGCTAAAAGTTTCCCCTGGATGATTGAAACAAAAACTGGGCATCACCAGAGGTCAAGACCCCACTCAAAAAAATTCTCAGACGTCGTCGCAGGTCAAAAGCATATTACATTGCGGAAATCTAGCATTTTTGTAGGCCAAAAACCAACAGAGTGAAGAAAGTACGCACTGAAGCAAACTACTAGGGTGCGGAAATTGAAGGTTTATGCGAGCTAGGTATAGTGTGCAGTGCAGACATGTTTGAAAAATCAAACAATTTTGAGGGAAAGAGAAAAATATCTGTGAACTTTTAAACTCAGGGAATCTGAATGGATCTCCCACAGACTCAGAGACTAAAATCAAATAAAAACGAGTAGGCAAAAACAAATGGCCAACGAAAAACCACAATCAAGTCATATCCCCAATGGAGTCGCCAATTTTGTTATGGGATAAATCAGTAGATGTGGACATGAACTAATCTCCCTAGATCCACCTAGATCTAGAACAAAACAGGACAAGACATGACGCTTTCCCTAAGTTATGATCATTTATCTAACTAGAAAAGAAGGAATTGATGACTTACCTTTGAGATCGCTTCCTTATATCTTTGTTGTTCCTGCTTCACTCCGATGTTCTTGTGAAACTAGATCTGCAATGACACAAACCAACCAAAATAAAAGAAACTATGATAGATTCAATGAAAACTTAAACATGTGATCAAGGAGTCATGTAATAAAATGAGAATGATTTTATGGGAAAGAAACATGCCACTGTATTAGATTGAATAAAAGTGGAAGATACAATCGAAATGCCTTGATGTCGCAAATTCCCTTAGTAGTCCTTCGTCCCAACACACACATATACTTTTTTTGGAGCTTGCATGAAGATGATCTTCAAAAGCTTGATTGGTGAATGCAGACCTCAAGAATCATCTGAAATAATATTCTCCACACAATCTCCATCCTATTCTTCTAGCAATCTTTTGTTCAACTTTGCTTAACTGTGCTTAACCTTTCCCATGACAAGCCCATTATTATATAGGAGAATTTGAAGTGGTTAAAGAGATGAGGATGATCCCACAAGATCAGAGAAGTCAATAGGATCGTAACCATACTGACGCCACCTCACATTCCAGAAGATTCCTCTTCTAGAAACTTCTTGAGCCCCTTTCCTCTTTTGGCTTTCAAACGCCACCGCACTCTGCTTGTATAGCAACCTGCGAAAATCCTGCGGGCCAACTATAGAGAAGCCTGTGGAAATCATTAATTTCCGCACTGTACTATATGGGCAGCCTATGGCATCCTTTCAAAAAATAGGTTTGCAGAGGAGAAAAAAGGTCACTCTTCTCAGGCAAAAGATGATCATGAGAGCCTAACCACATGCTTGCAAAGTCATCATCAAGGTGACCAAAATAATGTGTAACAATCATGCAAGTGTGAGGCATACATGATCCATGCTTGAAAATGGTGCATTATGTGTAAGTTTTATTGTTTCAAGGTATTTTGAGGGTGCTCACAAGTTTAGTATTGAAGGGGAATGACCATGTCACAACTTTTACTAGGAAAACCCACAAACTCATCACTATTACTAGGAACAACTATGTGTGAGTAGTAAAGGGTAGAATGAAATTCTAGAGAAGCTTAATAAACTTTGGAAAAATGTGTGTAAATGGCCTAACTTATATTATTTGATCAAGTGTGACCAAACATGTGTATAATAGATTCCCCCTAATGTGTGATGTCGTAAGGGGAGTTGATGGACAAACAACATTATAAAGTGGAGAGGATACATACAAGTAGGCTAAGAAGGAGTCTGATAAGAAAATAGCTACAATCAAAGACCATAGTATCAGACAAAAAAAACTTCTTGAGGTGGGAATACCCATGCTCAAGTGAAAACAAGCATGGTGCCACAATGAAATACACTACAGATCCATGAAAGATATAATATGAAAAACCATGGCCACAAAAATAATACACAGTGGATCCATGTCAAAACATGGTCATAGCCACAAGTAGACACACAATGGAGCTATGCTTTAGTGTACTTCAAGAGAATTGTTGAAACTAGCGAAAATGGAAACTTGACTCTCCAAGGTACCCATAATAAAGTGGTATTGTATAATAAACTTAGACAACAACCCCAAAAAGGGATGCCACCATAGCCTCAGGTCTTCAATCCAAACCAACTCTGAGTATGAATCTACCCATATGAATAAATTATATGAAGTTGAGCATGGGGGAAACTGTCTAATCATCGATCATTAGTGCCAATATTGTTTACAAACATGAGAGAACCCATTAATGAAGACAATGGGCCCCAAGGTACACTAGTATAGTCTAACAAGTGAAAATAGGTGTGTTGATGTCAAATCCTTGTAGAATCATCCTAGTAGGGATCATTGATGGATACCCACTACCAATTGTGAAGGAATAGAACATTGAGGAATACAATCCCTAGGGTACTATAATGGTCTCTAAATTTTCTTCCTAGAATAGTGGGTAGAGGGTTATAGGAAGAGATTCATTGGAAGGAGGGAATTGAGGCATCCCTCATAAACTGGAATGAGATATAAATAGGAACATGAGTTGATTTTGGACCATATATTGAGAGATAAAACCATTAAGTACAACTTGACACTATCAAGGCTGACATGGATGCTTAAGACATCTCAGGAATGGTTGATGCAAGTTAAATTCTTCCATTGAACATTAACATGACATAATGATGACCTAAGTAGTTGATAATTCCAAAAAGGGCCAATGATAAAAACCATAAACACATGAGGTATCGACGTATGCCCCATAATGTGTAGAAGAATAACCAATCAAAGGAGATAAAAGTCAAAATCATGGTACACATTGGTGCACCATAAAATAGTAAGTGCAACAATGGAGTCATATTTGGGCCAAAGCAGAAGTATAAACCTCTACAATTAATTCATAGTGGTTAATATTACTTATGGTGTTTTTAGCGGAGTTTTGTTGTTAACTTGTTGGTGAAATTAATCAACTGAAGCACACCAGTAATAATACATTATGTAATATATACTACAATGCTAGAAAAAACCTTCCAAAGTATGTTCTAAGTCATAATGTAATTAACATCCAACTAAATAACATCGCCTCTCATCATATTGTATGTAGTTACATAGTTGTATTGATTATGATTTTTGGCTCAAATTGTGGGGAAATTTAACCAAATTGGTAAATGACCAATTTTGAATATACATATTTCAATAGCGAGAGAGATTCAAGTACTCCAAGGCCCCGCTTACCTTTTGCAGTAACTATATATTTTATTATATGTCAACATTCTAATTTAATATCTACTACCTTTGGTGTACATGCATTACTAGTTACTGCAATCTAGTCATAGAGTAACAACTTCAATCAGTTCATCATTGAGGGAAAGTTCTCATCACAATAATTGTTCTCTTCTATGATCATATTTTTCCTTCTGTCAATTTTTTTAGTTGAAAGATTCCCATGATGTTGGAGGTTTCTAGGCCTCTCCTCCTTGAAGATTCCAAGGGTGATTTTGCAGGTACTGAAGAGATTGATGATGATGGAATTTTCATTAGCCCTATCCAATAGTGGATAGATGCTTGTGAAATTCTTGATTTTGCATGGAATTTTTTTTTTTAGGGATTAAGATATGTACCCTCTTGAACAAAGTGGCATGTTAAATCTCATGGTGTTCTTGATGCTTGAAGATTTGGTCATGATAGTGCATGAGTTATGTCAATGGTTTCAATAAAATTGTTTAAACCATTTTAGGAATGTGTTTCATGTCATGTTGGGTGCATGGTGAACCCCTATCCCCTTCCTATTCTTAATATGTACTTTTGGTTGATTGATCACCATCACCCCATGCTAGTGGATTCTCACCTATGCATTCAAGGCATAGAATAATATCATATTTACTTGAGAAAGGTTTTAGGAATGACATGGATGAAAAAGTGTTTAGGGTTTTCTATGAAAGTGGCATACCATTCAAT
Source organism: Picea engelmannii (assembly GCA_009831015.1). NCBI lineage: Eukaryota > Viridiplantae > Streptophyta > Pinopsida > Pinales > Pinaceae > Picea > Picea engelmannii. Next base: position 60,372 of record ML823430.1, read on the forward strand.
GTTATTCTCTCACCCTATTGGCATGAAATGGTACACACCATCAATGGTTCCCATGGGGTAAAATATAGTACACGGTTAATTTAGGTTTAGTTAGGCTAAGTAAGGGTAGGCTAGGTTAGGTTGAGTTGGTAGGGTAAGAAAACATAGGGTATGTTACATGATCAGGATAGGTTACGTCAAGTTAGGGTTGGAAGGTGAGAGCAAGGTAAGGTAGGGGATGGTAGGGTAAAGTGAGAATTAGGTTTGTTAGGGTAAACATGCATATTGTACTGAATGAATGAAATAAACTATGTATAATAAATGAAGTTAAGCACTACAATGCACATGAAAGGTAAATAACTAAAACAACATATAAAAAGACAAATTCATGAGTATTATGTACCTTTTAGTACAATTAATGCAGCCTCTCCACATAGGCTAGTGATCAGTTGCAATTCCTATTGCGAAGTCCTATAGAAATCAGCAAACCATGAAATGTTAAATTTATGAAAAAGAAATTAACAAATAGACATGCATTTCAAAATTTACAAGAATCTATAATACATAAGAATAAAGAGAATTACCTTATTGATCTTCTCTTTGTTTTGAGAATAGTTTAATATTCTCTATTGAACAGGGAAACCATGTGAAGGTGGAATCTCATACCCCCCCTCCCCCTTCACATCACTCTCAATTCCCCATACCCAATGCATGTACTTGAAAATAAATGAATTTATATGAAAATATGTAGTTTTCGTCATAAAGAAACATTCAACATTTATTCATTAAGTACTTGTAACATTCATTCATTCACTCATTCATTCATTCATTCGTATGAAAAAAATATTTCATGACATTAGTTTATATTATCAAAAATAATATGTCATAATGTTATTACAATCACTTATTTTTTTGTTTTTTTCTTTTCACAAATTCAGAAATCAATTCATCATCTTCTAAAACTTCTTTATTAGTTCTTATGGATGCCTATGTAGCTTGTCTTATTGTTTGTTGGGTCATGTACTCACGACGTGGATGTTGTTGTAAGGTGCCAGTATCTACCGCAATAATGAAGAAAGGTTAAATTGATATGTTTTGTTATTATCATTACAAGTACTTCATTAATAAAAACAACATTAGAATGGTCCTCTTTACCTGATGGGACCACATCGTGTACTTCATATTCATGTCTAGCTGCCTCATCTTGTAGAAGATGACCCTCTGCATGATCTGGAGTTGAAACATCAAATATTACAATTAATACAATATTTTAAATTGTAATCCATACTAAGTTTTTGGTAGTACATGAATACATCCATTACCAATATGCAAAGCATCACCTTCATTGGGTTGTTGTCCATCCTCGTCATTATGTGTATTGTCTCTTGCCTGCTTAAAACAAAGAGACTCAATATTTTATGGACAAAACTAATAATGAATAGAATGCACAAGTAATCAATCTTAAATAAACTTTGTTAATTTTATTTACCTGCGTGCAAGATGGATCACTGGAAGACTGTGTTTGCCCAACGCCCAAGATTTTTCAATGTTCAAAAACATCTGCAAAGTCGTGTTGGAAGCCAAGCCTCATTTATTCCTCCGTGGGCACTTCGTTGAACCGATCGGCATGCAATTTTGCATAAGATCATCAATTTAGCTTTTATGGTGAAATAAAAACAAATTTATATGAAATTTATTATTTATATACAATATTTGAGTTATTAATACTTACAATTCATGCCACCATATTGGAATAACCATCATGCCCAAGATTATGCTGGCCATGTTTTTCTTGTTTGGACTTTGTGGCCTTTGATGTGTCTGGCAACCTATGAAAAGTTTGAAATATGTTAGATGTTGCAAATTTCATGTAAAAATAAAGAGTAATAAACATATAATTACATTGTTCAAAGTATTGCATACCTTCTTGTGCCTTGTGGTAGCTTTCCTTGTTTTCTTAAATCCCTCTCCCTTCCATCATCCAGCAGGGCTTTCCACTCCCTTACTGGAATCATTGGAGGGTTCTCATACCTGTAAATGTGGATGAACCTACACATATAATATCTAGCTAGCAAAAGACATACACAATTTGCAGAAGAAATGAGAAAAGACGGAAACGAGAGAGAGAATCAAGAATTGTATTAACTGGATGAATGAATGATAAATTGCACATGATATGATATGTATAACTCAAATAATGTGCATTGGAAGAGAATCCAATGTGCCATAGTGGTGGTATAGACTGATTTTGACTCACACCGACAGTTACAGGAGTTAACTGCCACCTAGTCTGAGTTAACTAGCCTCTCAGTTTTCAGTTAATTAACTGAAACAGAGTGAAGTGAGTGTAATGTGCTAGTTTGGTGATAATACCAAGGACAATGTGCATTAGCAGCGATGATCCCAATGTTGCATGGTGATGGAACCAATGTGGCATCAAGACTCCACTCAATTGATCCAACTGAAGTGTGAACTGAAGAGAATATTCTCCTAGAATGTAGGAAAAGGAATATTCTCCTTAAACTATAGGAGACTGAATAATGACTAATAAACATAGGGAAAACATTAGGAAAAAGAAATCCTAGGTGTGTGTGAAGTATCTCCAACACCCCCCCTGAACATCACTATGGTGAAAATAAATAATGGGTCCTGGCAATGAGGCCATGTTAGGTACCCGAAAACAAAAGACATACTGAAATAAATGAGGAAAGAGGGAAAACCTCGTGGGAAAAAAAACCTTTCAAGGAGAAATGTATCAAAAAAGAACTGAAAGTTGCTAGGAAATCATGTCCTTCACTCCAAGATGATTGTGTAAAGAATGGAACTTCTTCTCAATGAAGGTCTTGGTGAAGATGTCTGCAGTCTGTTCTGCTGAAGGACAGAATTGTAGGTTGATGATCCCCTCATGTACTAAGTCTTGGATGTAGTGCATGTGGATCTCAATGTGCTTCGTTCACTACCTCTAAAATAGATCTCTGCAGAAATTTAGAGTGCTCTGGTTGTCACACCAAATGACGATTGGTCGGTGAAACTGAATACCCAACTTAGTGAGAAAATGTTGTAGCCACATAGCTTGAATGGTTATGTTAACTACTCATATGTACTATGCCTCGAAGAGAAATAGCAGTTTTCTTCTTGCTCGAACAACAGATGGACCTGGAACCTAGACTCAGTGAGTAACTAGATGTGGACTTGTGATCAATGTTGTCATCGGCCCAGTCAGAATCAGTGAACTCGATGAGATCCAATGCAGAGTGTGTTGCATAGTGAATCCCAAAGGTGATGGTGCCATGTACGTATCAAAGGATACACTTTGCATCCTTCCAATGTAGCTCATGTGGCTATTGCATGAACTAGGAGACTGCTCCAAATGCATAGGAGAGGTATGTTCTGGAGTGTGTGAGATACAACAATCTCCCCACTAGTTGTTTGTATAGTGTGATGTCCACCAGTGGAGTGTCCCCGCCTTCCTCAAGTCTGAATTCTGATAGGAAAGGAGTCGAGGCATACTTGCAGTCTATCATGTGGAATCTCTCAAGGAGATCTCGTGCATACTTGTCCTGAGATAATTTGATGCTTGATGCATCCTGGCTGATCTCGAGACCAAGGAAGAAATGTAGCGGAACCATGTCCATCATCAAGAGCCTATCATGCAGAATCCTGTTGACTGCAACAATCGGTGAATTCAAGCAACCGGTGATCAGCAAATCATCAACATACAGAACTAGAAGTAGAATTGAATCAGTCATACTGAGCATGTAAACATTCATGTCTGACTTACAATGTACAAAGTTCTGTGATAGCAGGTAGGATTCCATCCAGGAATACCATGCCCTCAGGGCCTGCTTGAGGCCATAAAGTGATTTCTTTAGTCAATAGACCAAAGATGAATCATGCATGAATCCATGGGACTGCTCCATATAGATCTCCTAAGAGATATCTCTGTGAAGAAATGTATTATTCACGTCCATCTGATGGATTCCCATCCCTTGTCTTATGCAATGGAAAGTAACAAATGTATGGAATCCATATTCGCTACTGGAGAAAAGGTCTTGTCATAGTCATTGTCAAGCACCCGTTGAAATCCTTTGGCAACTAGCATTGCTTTGTATATGCTAACATGTCCATCTGTTGTGCTCTTGGTCCTATAGACCCGTCTGCACCTAACAAGTTTCCTTCCTAAGGGAAGGGGAACTAGATCCCAAGTCTAGTTCTCCAGGAGGGAGTTGTACTCCTCCTACATGGGAGATTCCAAAAATGGAGTCTCAACAGCCTCACCGTAGGACTGTGGATATCAAGATTGAACCAAGAAAAGATGCATGGGTGGTGTTAGCGCTCTGTAATTTTCCCAAGGCTGTGAGGCAGTCACAAAGGCAACATGAAAACCACTTTGAGTCTTGGATCTAGCCCTCCAAGACTCAGAGAGGGATCTCTTTGTCTGATATATCTTTTTTTGAAGAGAATATTAGGCTAGCTATGAAGAACATGGGTTTGTTTATGGATTTTTTGGTAGGAGCAGGGAAAAAAGGAACCATGGGCAATGGAGTCACAAACTGAGATTTAATAAAAAACAAATCCTACAGACAGCGTTACAGGGCAAGGTAGGAAAATTACTGGATCTGGTAAAATTAAATGAGATGAAAGAGGAGGGAAAATAAATGATCAATTTAGCAACAGAGCAATGAAGAATTCTGCCACTGAATATCAGAAGAAAACATTAATATTATCCGTAGCCAGAAACAGAGTGTATCTTACAACAAATTATGCTCATAAAATTTTGTCATATAATAAGGAAAGAAAACATATGGAAACAGAGAAAACAATTTACTGGAGGAGCACTTCACCAATATACTTGACACAAGAATCCTGTAACTACTGCGACTATATTATCTGAATTGATGAAAAACTACAGTTGGCTCTGTGAGCTGCTTTATAAAAACATCATCATGGTTCCCTGACTGATCAACCTTTTTACATTAAAAATCATCTGAATAAATAGGATAAACCATCCCAATAAGTTTC
>ML823430.1:92633-108266 GCA_009831015.1 Picea engelmannii
TAACATGTGTTTATTTAAAATAAAGATGATGAAATTAAAGCACCATAACATCTAATAAGAGCATATATCATCATAATGCATCATAAAATATAATGTTGTGCATGAAATCATTGAAAACAACCACATTGTGAATCTATCAACATATAGCTAGCCATTGAATAATAGAAAGTGGCCTTAATTTTGTATATCTATTGCTAGATAAAATAGGAGTATATCAAATTGGTACCATATGCTACTAAAATTGATCAATAATGGTTCGTAATATAGCATCTACCACCAAAAATATAAAAAACGTGTTTACAAAAATGTTCATCATAACTATGAATAACAATGTAAGTCCCATACCATATAGAAATATAGAAATAGAGTCTCAAATTAAGAATAAGGAATCCTTGGAACATCTTCCAAAAAGCCAAAGAATATACAATACATGGGGAAACATATTTTTCATTTGTATCAAAATTGGTAATTTGTTGTGTAACCTTAACATAGATTATCTAATCCCAATAAAAAGAGTTGCAATTTTCATTATGATGTCAAAACATAAGCAATAGAATGTGGGAATTTAGGGGTAGATTTATGCCCTTCATGTGTACAAGAATCTAAGCTATATCTTTATACCTCTGAGCTAGGACATATAGGTCATAAATATCCTTTGTTGTGGACTCTCGTACTGGTTTACTCTCCAATAGTCTATTAATTCATATGCATCATGATTTTGTCTTAAGAATCTCTTCATATGCGAGGAAGCCAACATTGATTTTGACTTAATATTTTTACTTAAGAATATCTTAAGAGTATATTTGGTATTAAGAAACTCTTCAGATGTGAGGAAGACAACATTACTCTCAATGCATATGTGGTTGAGTGTGTGTTGGACTTGCCTTGTTTTTTTCTCCCTGACCGGTTCTCTTTCGTTATCAAAGGATTTCATGCTCCAATCAATAACCTCCCAAATGTTTAAAACATTGGGAACGTAAGATGCTTATACAATACGTGATGTACATGAGACATACTACTCTGTATAATCCTCTAGCATGATATTATGGTTATAATAAATTGAAGACCAATGATATTGTCACACTTGGGATGCCCTAGCACTAATAGTGTCCCCAATAGAAACACATTTTTGTCTTCAAAGTATTTTATACTATACCATCAAAATAAGTATTTGACGAACTTGAAACATTGGATCTTTCTTGTGATACATGTCAAAGATTGAAGATTTGATTCTATGCATGCAACAACTAATTTACCACCTTTCTATTAATTGAACATTTTGTGAGTTTTTTGAATTAATTGTATTGCTCATGAGAACTAATAGGTGTCATTTTCATATAGGTACGATTCTTTTCATAATAGCTCCATCACAATCTCAAGTTGTGAAAATGTTTCACTCTTATCAGTGTACTTGACCATGTTGGATTCCCATGGGATTCTAGGATGTTGCAATTGCTTGATGTTTTACCATGTATTCAAGATACAAGTGTTGACGTGATAAATGATAACACTTCAAGGAGAACACCTTCTTGTGGAGGTTTTTACCTAATCTCCATTCCTTGTGGAGGGTTTTTTTCCAATTTCTTAAGTACATGGATACATTTTGAAAATTTGATTACAGAGGTAAATATAGAAGCAAAACATGATGATGCAATCATTTCAAAGAATGATTGATGTGGTGACAAAATAGCTAAACAAACAAACTAGTAGTAATTTAGTTTTGAGTGAGTTGTCTATCCATGTCAAATTTCACTACATACAGAAACAGTTTGAAAAAATTTCAACGTTGGCCCCATTCACAGGTCATTATTCCCATGTCTAGTCCTAGTATAATGTCTTTTAGTTGTTTCTTTGAAAATTCATTCGAGACACACATTATTGCACCTAGTACCACAAGGGAATGCAATAACATCGATAAACAAGTAATTGATAAATTGCACAAGCTTCATCAATTATTTCTTGTCTTTGTTTTTTCCTCATCTAAGTACATTTTTTCTCCATAAAGAATATTACTACAAAATCATTATTTAAATATGAAATCTCATATGATTCCTTCTTATTGCCACCAAACTCATGGGCCTAATTGGCATGATGTTGGTTTTGAGCAAAACAGGAGGTGAATATAAAGAGCACGACCATGACTGTAATACCCCAAAGATGAGCCCCAATTGTATTTATGAATTCTAAACAAGTTTTGTAGGCTGGTGAGTCGAGTGTTGATAAGTTTGCGGGCTTATGTGTTTATTAGGCCGGAGAGCCTAAGTGTTAAAAGGAGCCTGATTTTGTATATGTAATTATGCAGATAATTAATAAATATAAACATCGTTGTGTGTAGATAGACCATGAAGAAAGAGTGATAGGGGAATAAGATTCCACAAGGTTGGGCAAGGGAGGGGGATAAGTATTTGGGCCTAGGGGATAAGCTAGGGGGCTTACCTCTAGAGAATAATATTTTAATATTATTTCCTAAAGGCTAAAGTGGACAATTGATTAATGTTGTCCTAAGTTCCTGGAAAGGGGACGTAGGCTAAATGGAGCGCATGCAGCTCCAGGAAGACAAGTGTCGACCTAGGCTCATGTAGTTAAAATATGAAGCATCAGCTGTGTTGGGGGGTTCTCTCCCCATTCTTCCATCCTCCGCCTGAACTCGTTGGTCTCAGATGTCGACCTCTGGTTACCTATGCACAATTGATAAAACTGCTCACAGGAAGGAGGTTCGCTTTCCATTTCCCATACGTCATCTAACCCATTGGGGCCTCTGCGTCTCCCCTCTGCATAACCTCGCACATATGAGAAACCATTTGGGGAGGGAAAAGTCAACCTGTGTGTTCTGTGAACCCAGGTTTATCCACACTACAAATCCAAGTTCGTGCCTTAACCGTTTGGGGTTGTTGCCTTGTGTTCGCATGAGCCGTGTTGTGTTTTAGCGTTAGGTTGTTGCCATTTTCGATGCCCACAACTGTTCATGTTGTTGATGTCACCTATATGCTAGCCAAATGTTTTTGCAGAATTTCTTAGGAGATGAATTGAAGAAGGAGGTTGTCAGGCCTGTGAGAAAATCTCCCAGGAGAGAGAGTTTATTGGGAAGTGAGTTCTCCTAGAAGGGAGTCCCGTAGCAGCTATAGTACTTTGAGACTTCTAGTCCAGCCTGTTGTTGAAGCCCATGGTAAGGGAGGTGTACTAGCTGATGGACTTGTAGTAGTGAAGGTGTACTCTCCTGGGGTGGAGCAGGTGTGTGGGGAATGAGGCTCTGTGAGTTGTGGGCGTAAGTGGCTCTGGGGATAAAAGATCCTTCTTGTTTCTTTGTGCAAATTCCTTGTTGTCCTTGCCAAGCCTAGAATTCCCTCGCCCAGTGGAGTTTAGTCCCAGCTCAGGGGTGACCTGCTGCTAAGAGTGATGAGAAGCGCGGTCTAAGGTTGGGAGGTTCGTGGAAGGTCTGCACACAGTTGGTGGATTTACTCCAGCTAAAATATAAGTATCATTGTTGTGCTTAATTATGTATTTTATGCATGTTTTGTGATGCTTGAATGTTATCATGTATTCCGTTGCATGTGGATTTACTTTTAATCTTGTTTGAATCTGAACTGGTAGTAGTAATTTTGTGTTATCATGATTAAGTGTTTTAAATTCATTAAAATGCATATATATCATATAAGTGTATATTTCGCATGGTAGCATTACCCGATATCTGGAGGGTCGGGGATGTTACAAATTGGTATCAGAGCATGGTTACAACACTAATCCTGGATCGACCATGTTAGTGGAAGTTGAAGAAATAGTTTCGGAAGGAGTTGTTGTCGAAATGAGAAAACTCAAGTTCTGAACCAAGGTTTCAACGCGGAGCCTGGATGGGTTGGGTAAGTGGTCATTGGAGTCAAGGTTCAAGTGGAAATTGTGTCTGGAGGACCAGTTTCAAACCTTAGAACCTTCATGAGTGCCAAGAAGTTACCTTGGTCATGTTATGAAGCTCGGGAGGAGTAGCAATGTCATAAAACCACGATAGAAGTGGTATTGGGACACAGAGTAATGTGGACCTTAGGATCTGTTCAGGAGAAGGAAAATCCTTCACGACTGTCAGATCTGGTAATGTTGCGAGGCAATTAGTCGTGAATTACTTAGGAAATCTATAGATTAATAGAGTTTGTTCTACGTCATAGGATCTATTCAGAAGGAAGGGAAATCCCTTACGACCGTCAGATATGGGGAAGGTGCAGAAGAGTTAACCTGAAATCCCTTCGGACTTTACGACTTTAGTGAAGTATGATGCCAAAAACAAGAGAAGGTTTGAAGCCCAAAGCTCAGAATCCCCAAGAGAGATCTACACCGTAGATATGGGGAGAAGCCTGACCGTTCGATCTCACGACAAATCATAACTTTGGAGTTCAGCTATCGGGAGAAGTGGGGTCGGATGACATTGTCAGGGGTGATGTGGACCTTTCTAGGAATACCATGTGCCACCACCTGAGTTGGTGGCAGTTGTACTAGGTGGGACCAGAGGGTAGAGAAGTATGGAAGTTCAAAATTTGGGAGATTGGAGGGAAGCAAGCGTGAAAGCTTCTGAAAACCGAAGTTATAAATCTCCGGAGTAGCGTGGCATGATGATGTCACTTGAATTGACATGGACACATGGGTTTTTTGCCACGTGTCAGTGGGTTTCGAACCCGTGGAAGATTGAAATGCCAGTTGGAACATGACACATGTCACGCATCTAACTAGGCCACGTTCCAGCCGCTAGTAGACAGCCACGCGGCACTCCGTATGAGCATGGTTAGTGGGACCCAAGGTTACTTAATGTAGTTAAAGGTCAGAGGACCCAAAGTGGCATTGATCACGATACATCAGGATCAATGGCCAGAAGGCATTGTGGGGACCCAAGTTGCATAGAAGTTAATTATCCAAGGTAGTCTCGCAATCCAAATTGCGATTTCACCGAGGGGTTACGTGTCAGCATCAAAAGAATTGTGATATGAAAGGTGCGTTGCTCCAAACCACCATTGCATGCCATCGCAATTGGAAAACGTTAAGTGATGTGACGTAATGACATCACCAAAGGTGATTGGCAATGTTTGGAGATAAATAGTTTGGATGTGTGGATGTGAGATCCTCTAAAGCTCCAAAGTTTGGAAGCTTCGAAGTTTTAAAACTCAGACACTTGAGGTTCCATAGTGAGTGCTAGTCATCGGATGTTAGGTAGACGTGGATTGATGATCTACCCTAATTCACGAGTTCGGTAATTCGTAAATCCGAGATATTGTTGTGTGGTGCCTTGAAAACTTCCGAAGCCGAAGACCCGAGTAAGCACCTAGTGATCTAGCACTTGGTCATGGCCCGTGATCACATGGATTCAAGACTAATAGAAAGGGCCTAGTGCCTGAAAATGATTACAGAGAAAACAAGAGCTCGGAAAGAAAATGAAATCTGAATGTTTTCTTAAATCAGATTGGTTTATGAATGTTGTGGGATTTGTTAAGGAATTATGGCCTGACAAATTCCATTTGACTGCACATTGTGTTTGCAGAGTTCAGCGAGTGTCAAAAACAAATAAAATTTTCACAGAGCGTTTAGGAGACACTCACAAAGATAATAGAAAAGATTTTTTTCTTGCATATAGTGTGTTTAAGTATTTGTGTTCATTACTATGTTTTTATATGTTGTTCATGGTTTGAATGTGTAAACTGGTGAAGTATTGAATAAGTTTCAATTGTTTCTCTTTTTTGAGTTTTTGAGTGCAAGGAGTGCACATTATCCGCAAGGAGTGCGTTGACAGAGGTAAGTTAACCTCGGAGAAGCTTAGGAGAGATATTGTTGAACCTTCATCAGTAGAAGTGCAAGGAGTGCACAGGAAGAACTTTGTGTTGAGTTTAGAGAGAGATAGAGTCACTAAGAACTCTATAGGGCTCTACTAGGCGGTCATCGAGTGAGTGCAAGTGTACACAAAGAGAACTCTGTGTCGAGTTCATGGAGAAGAGTATCAGAGGAAGATACTCACATAGATGTTGAACACTCCATAGAAAATGCTCAACAAGGTGTGATTTGAGCAGAAGGTTGCCAGGAGGGAACGAAGTTTTCCTTTGAAAGGAAACATAAGGGTCGAGACCCTTAGGAGACTGAGTAATTCAAAAATATCAGAAGAGATAACGTAAGGAATGCATGGGAGATAGACTCATTTTAATTCCTAAATCTCAAAAGAGATAACGCTTATGAGAGCGAAGATGAGATCAAAGAGGTAGACTCGCAGGAGAAAGGTCAAAGGTCGAAGCCTTTGAACACTAACAAAATCTCCCAAGGTGGAAGAAGTCAAAATATCAGGAGGAGGAGCGACAGCACCCGTCAAATTGGATATGGGGAGGAGCCTGGACCGTTAGATCAGTGTCCGACAGAACAAAGGAATCGCTTTGAGAGTTTAGTTTGAGATTTGAAATCATCGAAGCCCAAATGGCCGAAGCAGTTGGGAGTCATTGATCTAGGTTGGACAGATGTCACCAGATCGTGAACTTTGGAGAATCGTACTCTAGGTTTTTTTTGAAGTTGTGGGTCGGGATGTCCTGAAGCACCAAAGCCCAAAACGTCTAAGGGTCGTTGATCCAAAGGAAGGAACGTGGATTGTTAATTTGCGAGGAACACATGGAGGATGGAGACTTACTCCATTGGACAGTCATTGATTTGAAAGTGGACGCGTGGTTCCAGATCTGGAACTCTGGGTATGGAGCACTCTAGAGGAAAGAAAAGGGCGAAAGCATCAAAGTCCTGAAGGAGATCTCAATCGTTGATCAAGGAGGATATTGAAGGACCCTTGCTCTGGTCATGGTCGAAAATATCTGAAGTCCCAAAGAGAATCAGGGTCATTTATTTGGAGTGGATGTGTGGCAGAAGATCTGTCACTCTGGGGAAATTCACTCCAAAGATTTGTGTGTGTGGAGACGTGAGAACTCCCGAAGGTTGGAGATATGGAGTTCATCAGAACCATTCGATTGTTGAGGACATGTGTCAATAGATCTTACACTCTTAAATATTGTCATACGGGGAAAACCAGATAGTTGAAAGTTGAAACTACCAAGGGTCGGAGAGTCGGAATCAACTGTAGCCGTTGATTTGGAAGGGAGCTACATGTCGACAGATCATGTAGATCTGAGATCATGCATGAAAGGAAAAAAAAAGTTGTTGATTGGACAGTTGGCCAGAAGCAGGTAAAGAATAGATAGCATTCGTTGATCGTGGATCATCACCAAGGGATTAGAGGTCAACAGACGAGATGGATTGTGGGGCCAGAACTTGCTCGGATGTTAAAAATATGAGAGTGGGCCACAATTTATACCATGATTTTAACAAAGTGATACATGGCAGCTGGAGGTGAATTGTGGGGTGAAAAGCGGATTGGCCTAAAACCACTCTTGCCCATGCACGCAATCACAGTTTTCCATGAAGTCATATCCCAGAGTCATATGAAGGAAAGGGCTAATGAAAAAGGGGCTAGAACCTGAAACTTGGAGTTTTGGAAGCGAGCAGGAATATCCCGTGGGTCTGGCAGGACCTGCACCTAAAGGAGAAAAGGGGGCCTATGTATAATTGTTTTGGGTTCAATCACGATCCCAAAGAGTCAATTCGACTCAGAAGATTGAAAGATCCTTTGACCGGGAGGTCAGCAGACCCCGCTGAGGTAGGGGCACTGTGTCAAAAGTGCTCAGGGCATAAATAGTGATGTACAGTGACTACAATGAGAGCACAAGAAGATTCAGGAATCTGGAAAGAAGTGTAGACTTCTAGGATCAACATAGACTTCTAGGATCCCGTGGGTCAGCCAGAGGAAAGAATGTTTGCAAGTTTTGTTGGTGATGTTGTTGCATAAGGAGGGAAGAAACAGAGAGTTGAAGTGTTGGTTATAAGTTTGATAAAAGAAGCATGAAATCTTCTATTGCCATCAGACATTCATGTAGTATAAAATTTATTAATGGAAGTCATGCAGGTACGAGTTTTTTTATTACTCTTTTTGCATAATTGTTGAAAGGAAATTTAGGTAAGAATTTCCTCAGCCAGAGTTATTTTATAAAATCACATGATTATATTATTGAATGCATACCATTGGATGTGGTAAAGGTTGGAGGCATGTATTAATTCAAATCTTTTAGCTTCTGAATGCACACACTAACATAGTATAATGTCATGTTAATTTGGTTATGGGGTAATAACCAAAGAATTAAAAGATAAGAACTTGTTATAGGAATGAATGCGAGTAAGCTAGTCATGTATGAGACCAGGACATTGTTGGATATGGAAAGGTTATGAGCCACACAGGTACTGAAATCTTCCTACCTTTAAATAAAACTTGGACTACAACATTTTTGCTAACACTAATGAACACCATAGAATTATATTCTTGGTGTAATGTTCAGATCGAAAAGGAAGGCATCAAATTGATTGGCAAGACAATAGGAAGTGTGTGGAGAATGTGTCAACACATTGGCCAGAATTCCAACTTATGGATGGTGAGATACATGACTAAGATGAAGAGCATTATGTAATTCAATGCAAGGTGCACTAAATAAGTATGCATTGAGAATTGCACTCATGCATAGTAAGTGATAGAATTGCATATTAAAATAAATAGTTGAATGAGTTTTGTAAATACATGCATATATATTATTGCATGGAAATAATTGTTACTAACAATTGAAATGTTGTGAACTCGTGAAGATGAGTACATTTAAGGAGTTGTTAGACATTGCAACAGGAAATTTGCAAATCAAGTAGTCACATGAGCATTGACTACAAGAAATATTCTTGTTCAGAAAAAGAAATAATGAACTTATTGTTATTAACTATGAACATGCATATGCATAGAATGACGAGTCATTCTATTTTATTAAATTGTTTGGTAATTATGATTGAATTTCTAGATGCAGACAATTCTAATTTCACTGCATATGGTTCTATACATATAGCAATTTAATTATGATCTACAGGAAATACTGACAATTGTTGGCAATATGCAAGATGAAGCATTATTGGAAAAATGGTATGTAGTTTGGTGCTTGTGGAAAACCACAAGGATGGTTGCATTCATAATATGGCAACAGCCAATATGGATTATGAAAGAGAATTTCATGTTTTGGGGGGAAATTTGAATTCCATTTTGAACTAATTGGAGTTCCTAAATGAATTATTTTATGTTTTCTCATGATAACTGCATGTGGGTGATGCAGATGAGATGATGTTGATTAAAGTGGAATGTTGACTACAAAGAGTAGCTCGGGGAAGATGTCTATTAGATACCTCTGAGGGAAGTTAGAACTCCTCGAGCCACGGTGCTCTAAGACTTCTGGTCCGGCCTGTTGTTGAATCCCAAGGAAAGGGATGTGTAACGGTCGATGGACTGTGTGACAGTGAAGGTGCACACTCTTGGGGTGGGACAAGCATGTGGGGAAGAGAGACCATTGGTTGGAATGATGTTGGGGTTTGGTACCTTGGCCTAGACCATGTTTATATGGAAGTCTTCTCAATCAAAAGATAAGTATCAATTCTCTATTCATTGTAAGTTATGTATCTCGTAATTCGTATACAGATTATAATGTTATTAGAATTGTCTGTATATATATAGCATGTATGTTCTAATGTTACTTCTGAATGAATAGGTGTACGAGCAGAGTGTTTATGTCTGTGGAGTCATATCACTACTAAGAGTTTATGAATGGATGGAAAATTGTGGATCTACTGCCATTCGGTGCTTTCAATGAGGTTTAATTGAAGCATGTAACAAGGAACAATAAATTGAATGCTTTACCGAAGAAACTCTATGGAATAGAGCAATTGAGTTCCAGCTGCAGCATGGATACCAGAATCGGTGCTTGAGAGTAAATTTGGATAATGGGCTTCCAATAGCTAAAGCTTGGAGATTTTGAAGAATTTTTGAATTATATATGTGTAAGTAAGTTGCACTGAGGATAGTGTAGCAATAAGTGGAGGGGATTGTAATACCCCAAGGGTGAGCCCCAGTTGTATTTATGAATTGTAAACAAGTTTTTTAGGATGGTGAGCCGAGTGTTGATAAGTTGGTGGGCTTATGTGTTTATTAGGCTGGAGATCCTAAGTGTTAAAGGCAAGGAGCTTGATTTTGTATATGTAATTATGCAGATCATTAATAAAATATAAACATCATTGCGTGTAGAACGAACACGAAGAAAGAGTGATGGGGGACTAAGCTTCCACAAGGTTGGGCAAGGGAGGGGGATAAGTATTTGGGCCTAGGGGATAAGCTAGGGGGTTTACCTCTAGAGGAATAATATTTTAATATTATTTCCTAAAAGATAAGGTGGACAATTGATGAATGTTGTCCTAAGTTCCTGGAAAGGGGACGTAGGCTAAATGGAGCACATGCAGCTCTGGGAAGACAAGTGTCAACTTGGGCTCATGCAGTTAAAAGATGAAGCATCAGTTGTGTTGGGGGGTTCTCTCCCCATTCTTCCATCCTCTGCCTTAACTCGTTGGTCTCGGACGTCGACCTCTTGATACCTACGCACAGTTGAGAAAACTACTCACGGGAAGGAGGTTCTCTTGCCATTCCCCATATGTCATCTAACCCATTGGGGCCTCTATGTCTGCCCTATGCATAACCTCGCACATATGAGAAACTAGTCGGGAAGGTTAAATTCAATCTGTGTGTTATGTGAACCCAGGTTTATCTACACTACAAATATGAGTTCATGCCTTAATCGTTTGGGGTTGCTACCTTATGTTCGCATGAGTTGTGTTGCATCTTAGCGTTAGGTGTTGCCATTTTTGGTGTCCATAATTGTTCTTGTTGTTGTTGTCACCCATATCCTATTTGAATGTTGTTGCAGTATTGCTTAGGAGATAAATTGAAGAAACAGGTTGTTAGACCTATGAGAAACTCTCCCAAGAGAGAGAGTTTGTTGGGAATTGAGTTCTCCTGGAAGGGAGTCCCGTAGCAGCTACAATACTCTGAGACTTTTGGTCCAGCCTGTTGTTGAAGCCCAAGGTAAGGGAGGTGTACTGGACGATGGACTTGTAGTAGTGACAGTGTACTCTCCTGGGGTGGAGCAGGAGTGTGGGGAATGAGGGTCTGTGAGTTGTGGACATAAGTGGCTCCTGGGATAAGAGATCCTTCCTTTTGCTTTGTGAAACTTTCTTGTTGTCCTTGCCAAGCCTAGAATTCCCTTGCCCAGTGGAGTTTAGTCTCAGCTCGGGGGTGACCTACTATTGAGAGTGATGAGCAGCGCGGTCTAAGGCTGGGAGGTTCATGGAAGGTCTGCACATAGTTCGTGGATTTACTCCAGCTAAAAGACAAGTATCATTGTTGTGCTTAATTATGTATTTTATTCATGTTTTTTTATGCTTGAATGTTATCGTGTATTCCGTTGCATGTGGATTTACTGTTAATCTTGTTTGAATCTGAACTAGTAGAAATAATTATGTGTTATCATGATTAAGTGTTTTAAATTCATTAAAATGCATATATATCATATAAGTGTATATTCTACATGGTAGCATTACCTGATCTCTGGAGGGTCATGGATGTTACAATGACGATGGGTATGTTGGGAGCTCCATGCATGACATTAATCCGAGAAAGTTCAAACGAAACAAGGACAATATCGGATATAAAAAGTGGGTGTGTGAGTCATATTTGAGTTTGGAAAGAACCCCATATCGTCAAGGAATGCGAATAGTCTATCCATGTCAAATTTCATTGCATACAGAAACAATTTGAAAACAATTCAACGTTGGCCCCATTCATAGGTCACTATTGCCCATGTCTAGTTATAATACAATGTCTTTTAGTTGTTTCTTTTAAGATGTGTTCAAGATGCATGTCCATGCATCTAGTACTGTAAGGGCATGCAATAACATCAAAAATAAGAATTTGATAAATTGCACAAGCTTCATTAGTTATGTCTTGTCTTTGTTTTTTGCTCTCATCTAAGTACTTTTTTGCTCCATAAAGAATATTAGTATGAAATCATTATTTAAATAGAAAATGTCATCTATCCTCTTCTTCTTGCCACCAAACTCATGGGTGAAAGTCCCATGTTTTCGAACAAGATAAAGATGATATAACAATGACAAACATCATGTTCATCGAAACTTCATTGTTACAATACTATGACATTTATGATGATGACATTTACTGATCATTCCAGGTGGGAATGGATTCCTATGGGCTTGATTTTTATGGTAGTTCTCAAAGAATTGTCACAACTGAGAATCCTTCACAACTACATTTGAACCCAAAATCTGACAGCATCCTCCAATGCCACCCAAAAAATTGTCCTTGTCATCGGATTTTACCTTTAAAAATTGTAATATTCTTGTTTCTTGGGGGAATTGGACCCTCACATATTGTTATTGCATATGTATAGTATAACCATGTCAAATTTCAGTCCATACAAACACAAATTGAAAACAAATCAACGTTGGCCCCATTCACATGTCACTTATAAGCGGGGTCAAGTACATAAGCAGGCACGCCTTATTTTTGGGTTTTGATAGAATAACCAAAGAATATTTGATTGTCGAATTGTTTGTTTGAGTCATGTTTGAGTCCAAAAACCATCTCATACCGTTAATGCATGCATCTAGTCTAACAATGTCAAATTTCAATCCATACAAACACAAATTGAAAAATTTCAACATTGGCCCCATTCACATTAACTATTATATAGGCTTGTTGTTTTATTGTCGAATTGTTTGTGTAAGTCATGTTTAGTCTAGAAACCCTCCCATACCATCAATGCATGCATCTAGTCTAACCATGTCAAATTTCAGTCCATACAAGCACAAATTAAAAAAAAAAATCAATGTTGGCCCTATTCACATGTCACTTATATGCGTCAGTTTCAAGTACATGAGCAGGTGTGCCTTATTTTTGGGTTATGATCAAATAACCGAAGATTTTATTAAATATGATTTGATCTTGTATATTCATAGAGGATTCAGGAATATTCGTATCGAAATTTGATGTCAGATTTATGTATTAATTCATCTAGTCCTTCACATTAATTATTCAATAGGCTTGTTGTTTGATTGTCAAATTGTTTGTGTGACTCATGTTTGAGTATGGAAACCCTCTCATACCGTCATTGTATGTGTCTAGTATAACCATGTCAAATTTTAGTCCATACAAGCACAAATTGAAAAACAATCAACGTTGACCCCATTCACATGTCACTTATAAGCGGGGTCAAGTACCTGAGTAGGCACGCCTAATTTTTGGGTTTTGATAGAATAACCAAAGAATATTTTATTGTCGAATTTTTTCTTTGAGTCATATTTCAGTCTGGAAACCCTCCCATACCGTCAATGCATGTGTGTTTTCCTACCATGTCAAATTTCAGTCCATACAAGAACAAGTTGAAAAAATTTCAACATTGGCCCCATTCACATTAATTATTCTATAGGATTGTTGTTTAATTGTTGAAATGTTTGTGTGAGTCATTTTTTAGTCCAAAAACCCTGCCATACCGTCAATTCATGCATCTATTATAACCATGTCAAATTTCAGTCCATACAAGCACAAATTGAAACAATTTCAACATTGGCCCCATTCACATTAATTATTCTATAGGCTTGTTGTTTGATTTTCGAATTGTTTGTGCAAGTACTGTTTGAGTCTCAAAACCCTCCCATACCATCAATGCATGTGTCTAGTCTAACCATGTCAAATTTCAGTCCATACAAGCACAAATTGAAAAAAAATCAGTGTTGGCCCCATTCAGTTGTAATTTATATGCGTTGGTTTCAAGTACATGAGCAAGCGCACCTTATTTTTGAATTATTAAATATTATATAATAATGATCTAGGTGAGTCCCCGGGGTGTAGGACAGTCGATGATGGAGTGTGTTGTTAAGCCACTCCGTGTTGCTAAAGTCACTGGTTCGAAACCTACGAGGACAAAAAATCCAACCATGTTAAGGGTTGGTGTGGCTCAGGCTGGGTGTGATCCCTGGGTGATTTTGATGGCTTAGATGCCCCTGAGTTGTGGTTTCTCAAGCCATAGGTTAATCGCGCAGCCAACAGGTCCTGCACAAATTAACAAACAAAAAAATAATAACGATCTAGGTGAAATAAGCATAGTTGTGCATTAACCTTACCGAGCTTCTCTTTGTTTCGAGAATTGTTTAATATTATCTATTGAACGGGCCCAACCACGTGAAGGTGGAATATCATATGCCCCCACCCCCCCTCACGTCACTCTCAATTCCCCAAAACCCAACAAAATCTATGTACTAGAAAATAAATGAATGTGTTTTTTGTCATAATTAAGAAACTTCTATAAAATGGCATAATTAAACTTGAACACTAATTTATACAATAATATACCAATACAAGTCAATAATTCTATCAATATTAAATCAGTATATATATATTAGATATATTAAGGCATACCTCGTACACTTCAAGTCCACATATGTATCATCCATTGTCATAGAACATTCGACGCCTAGACGTAGAAAAACTGACAGCAATGCCTTATTAGTTGAATATCTTATGACCGTCTGGGACAATTCGAAAAAAAAAACAAGAAAATTACAATTTTTAAAGGTAAAATCCAACGACAAGGCCAATTTTTTGGGTGGTGTCAGAGAATTACGTAGGATTTTGGGTTCAAATGTAGTTGTATCAATCTCCCACATGAAACTTATGTGGCACCCGGTGTTGATCATGGCGTTGCTTGTACTTGGCATTGGACTTCTGCAAAATATCCTAAGCTTGTTGGCGAATGTGTTGGATCTGCTCAATCAACCGGGTGGCTTTGTAAGCTTTAGTTGGAGCATGTGGCATGTCATCTTGGGTGGACGCAAGGGGTAGTGCAACATCCATGGGACCCAATGGTTGAAATCCCAACCCCACCTAAAAGTTTTTGTGGCTAGTTGAGCTATATATGGCTCGATTGTAGTTATGTTGAACATAGGGAAGACTCTCATCCCATGTGCAAGGGTGCTTGGAATTGTACATGTGTAGGATATGCACGATCATCCAGTTGATGTCCTTGGTTTTTCCATCTGTATGGGGGTAGAAGGTAGTGGATTTGGTGAGATTGGTTTTTGGCAGTGACCAGAGGCTCAACGAGAATGTGATGAGGAACCGATTGTCTCGATCTGAGATAATGGTTTCTGGGATCCCAAAATGTACCCACACTTGTTCAAAGAAGAGCTTGGCAGTGGCCTTGATTTTGATGCTCTTCTTGTATACGTCCATAATCATCATATTGGAAAAGAAATCAACAACCATAAAAATGCAGTCATTTCCCCGCTTGGTGGACGGAAGGCCCGAGATGTAGTCCATTGAGATGGATTCCCATGGCCTGTCAAGAGTAGAAAGAGGGGTGTACAAGCCTTGTTTCTTAGTGGTTGGTTTGGTAATAGCGTAAGAAGTGCAGGACCTAATCTACTTGTTGACATCTTATCGAAGTTTCGGCCAGTGGAAATGTTGTTGTATCACTTCCATTGTCTTTTCTATGTCGAATTTTCCTGCCACCCAACTGTAGTGGGATTCCCAAATCATCTTTGCTCGCTCGCTTGATGGAACAAAAAGATGGCCTAGATGGCACAACAACCCGTCTTGAAGATGGAAATCAGTGATAGTTGTGTGTGTGCCCAACATCTGGTAGGTGGTGG